>PVIJ01005558.1:0-34491 GCA_004024925.1 Scalopus aquaticus | reverse complement strand
GCTTAACCAGTTGCACCACCAGGGAGGCCCCAAGCATCCTTTTATAATGCGAGTCATCCTCTTCTCGGGCTGATTGGGTGTTTACCACGGTGCATCTGAGCACCAAAACCTGACAAGTTTCCTGACAACAATGATTTCAGAACATGTGTCCTTTCTGCTTGAATAGCAGAGGCTGCTGGAAGGGGAGCAGTTGCAAGGCAAGGCATTCTGCCTGGCACCTCCACAGAGAGGTCTGGCTGGGTTCACCCCACTGGAAGGCCTGATGGTTGCAGGAAGTGCTATGTTTTACCGGAACCATTAAGCTCCCTTTGGCATCTGACAATTTATATCCTCACAGGCTAAAAGGAAACTAATGTGTCATTTATACTATCTAACATTTAGAAATGAGTTGATGGGATTTTCTGTCCTGTTCTTTTTTCCCTCCTACTCTTCTACTGACACTGCATGTTCTCAGAATTAGGGTGTAAGGGAGTAACTCTTGATGTGGTCTGCACCCCAGCTTTCCTCTTAGGCAGGTGTGTAGCCCCTCTGTCCTCACCACGACTCTGAAGCAAGGGCTCTGTTGTGCCCCATTTTACAGATGAGAAAGTGGAGCTGCAGGAAGCTTATGGGAAGCACTTGCAATCCATGAGTAGCAAGAGCAGAGTCCACACCCAGGACTCTGACCCCATAGCCTAGGCTCATAAATCTCTGTCAGCCCAGGGAAAAAAATGTTGGCCTTGCAAAGGGGTAAAAAAATCCACTTATCAGTCAGGGACAAGTCAGCCCGTCTCCAGCAGGGGAACAACACACTGGCCTTTGTGTTGAGCACAATCATGGCTTTTGTCAGCCATGTCAGCCACTTTGTCTCCCTCTGAATCTTTTATGCTAGCCAGTACAAGCGTGTGCGTCTTTGCTCCTGGTGGGCCTCTGCTTGCCTGCCTGATCGGAGATGGCGAGGTCTGCTCCCCACTTTTGCCTGACTTAATTTATTTTTTCTGCTGCTTTACCTGCAGAAGTGACAGAGCAGGGGCGGCTGTTGGGTCCTCCTGACTCTCTGTGGCAGCTACATTCCTGGCAAGACAGCAGAAACTGACCAGTCCTTGACTGGGGTGTTCCAGCAACAGGTAATTTGGGTGTGACTGCCCAGAGCTGTCTGAATCCCGGCCCTGCGTCGGGTTAGATGAGTGTGTCTGTGCGTGTAGAAACATGGCTTCCGAGGTCTGAACTTCATTTCTTCAGCTGCCAAATAGGGAATGACACATCGTGGGGTTTGTGTGAGGATCATGACGTTTGTGGGACCCTTGGCTCTCAACTCTGGCAGTGGAGACATTATTTTCCATTCGGTTCTCACAGTTTTCCTAGAAGGATGTTATGGTTCCATTTAAAAGATGAGGAAGATAAGGTCAGTGACTGTTACTGGCATCTGCCTTTTATTAGTCCCATCTGTGTGCCAGGCTGAGTGCTGGACTCCAAACAGGGAGGGTGGCCTGGATCAGCTCTCAGGGAACCCAGAATCTGGTGGAACTACTTTGTTGCAGTAGACTTCTGCCTCCTGCCTCCTGCCTCCTGCCTTTCAGGAAATCTGGTGACAGGGAGTGGACAAAGGCCAATGACTCAGGAAGTGACTTCTCCATTCTTCCCATCACTGAGTGCAAATTCTGAAAGTCACCCTTCATTCTTCCCACCGCATGACCGGTTCATAAGCAAGTCCTTTTGTCTACTCCTGAGCTTAGTGTGTGCTCGAGTGGGCTCCTGGCAGTATTTGAGAGTCGATTGTGCACAGGTCTCTCCAGTTTTACCTTCATTGAAGTCATGTGGAAATCAGCTATGTGGGAGTATTTACACCACAGAAATCAGCAAGGAGGACTTTTTTACCCTGAGAGCCGCACATTAAACATTTACCAACACTCTGTTACCTGAATCTTTCCACTTCCCTCTATTTCCATTTCTACAATTTGAGCTTAAACCACTTTCATCTCATACTCAGCAGGTTCTGCTCAGCCCCCCTGCTGGCCCTTCTACTATGCATTCCCTACAAGGAAGCTGGAGAGAGCCTGAAAAAAATGTAAATCAGCTCCTGTCACTCCCTTCTGTAAAACCTTCCTGTGGCTTCCAGGAACACTCAGAATAAAAACCCAACTCCTTACAGAGGCCTGCAAAGCTTACTCTACCTGTCTTGCCAACTTCTGATCTCATTGCCTGCTCTCCCCTGTTAACCTGGCCTCCCCCACACTGGCCTTCTTACTGTTACTGTAAAAAGCCAGCACCTTCCTCCCTCAGGACTTCAGACTTTTGCTGTTGGAAGTGCTGGGACCCTAGGTCTTTGCATGACTACCTTCCTCTAGCTAGACAGGACTGCATGCAAGTGTCACCTCCTCCTGGAAGTCTTCCTTGACTACCTCCCTCTCCAACATGAACAAGTCCTCCTGTCTATCTACCCCTGCCCCTGCTCAAAATCACTTTCTATCATAGCTCCCCAGGTCTTCTGTTTACTATTTAATGTGCCACCTCCCACCAAACAAAAGCTCTATGTTCCCTGTAACTGAGGTTGGGATATCAGAGGTGATTAGCAAAAATTTGTCACTCTAGGAGCAATTTCTCCCATCATTGCTAAACCGAGGCCACTGCAACAGAAGTTCTGTTCTATGTTGGATGGGTCTGAAAGGGAAATGTTTTAGTTTCCAGAAAACCAGGGAAGAGACATCTTGCTAAGGTTTTCAAATAACCTCCCTTTGCTTCCGTCATCAGGTCCCGGGGCTACCATTAGTGCTCTGAAGCATCACCTCCATCCACTGTGCCCCGAAAACATTTCCCTTCACAGTCCCTGGGCAGAGCCTGAAACCTTAGCTCTCAGGCACTTTCCTGTGTTAGTGGCATTAACAAGCAGTGGAACCACCTCTTAGCGACACACACAGAGGTACCTGGATCTGAGGTACCTGGATCCTGATGGCTGGACTTATATTCCTTCCCCAAGCTCTTTACACCACCCCTTTTTCCCTTGGTTCCTTTAGTAAGTCTGGTTTTGTACAAAGGTCATGGTAGGGTCAAAGAAAATCTCATTTCAAATTCAGGCCCTGACCTTACTAGATATATGAGCGACTTTGGGCATGATGTACAAAGTCACCCAGATTCCTTTTTCTCAGCTGTAAAATGGGAATGATAATGGAGCTAAACCCTCTGATGTGGTTAACTCACGATGAACTTTAAATTGAGAGTGAACTAAGCCTCATGAGCTAATAAATATGAAAGCATTTTATATAGAATATTTGTGGTGGTGGTGATGGTGATGGATGAGTGGATGAATCGTAAAATGTTCCTTTCCAAGGTACTTGTGCTATTGGCCCTAAACTTTCATTTACTGCACAGGAGTGAAATGAGAGGTAATTGACTTGTAGACCTTCCTCATTGATCCAAATTAAATTTCACTATGTTCCAACTGAAACCCTTGGCCTCTATCTCAATCATAGTATTTCATTTCTATAGAAATACTGTATCCATTAAAATTATCTATTTTAGTGGCACTTCAAATTGTCAACATTGTCTTTGTGCTTCACCTTCTGACTGACTTATATAACCTCACTTTACCAAGGTTGGGGGAAGCTGTCTGAGAGCTTGTGAAGATTAATGTTCTGTTTTAAGTATCAAGACCTGAGGAGAGCTACTTTTAGGGCAAACCATGTCTTTTATTGAGCATCTGCTGCAGCCAGAACATTCAAAAGAGAAGACTATGTAAACCTAACCCCTAAGGACCTTGGGATACTATCTCTCGTTTTCTTTTATTGCCACTTTATTAGTTTGTTTCCTAATTTCTTCCATGGTTAATAGTGATTTCCCAAAACCTACCTAGCATTGGGTTGTGAAGAGGGAGATGAATAAGACCCAGCGCTTTCCCAGAAGGAGGTGTCTGCTCAGTTAAGGAGAGAGCCATGAGCATGAACAAGCTGGAGATTTTTTCAGAGGGTGTGAGAAACTGTCCCAGCTGAGTGGGAATTGCATATGGAATGCCTGATACCTCATGGCTCCCAGTCAGAGGTTGGGGTTCTGATGAGGGAGATATTGTACATAAATCCCACGTCTGGTACAGCGTTGTTATGGGAATCTGACCTGAACCTGACAGTGAGCAGGACAGGAAGAAGAGATGAAACACATGCAAGAGAGTTACACTGTCATCTAAGACCATCAGTGCCTTGAAGGACAGGTAAGCTCAGAGGGACGGACTTCAAGCAAGGGGAGTTGCTTTGCATTGGGGAGCTCAGACTGGCCTGGTGGAAAAGGAAGCCTTTGAGGACTGCCTGGCAGTCTGTCCTGACACTTGATGGGCCAAATTGGGGTGGGATGGGCTTCCCGCAGAGGTGACAGTCATCAGAGGCACACTACGGGAAAGATGCTGCGGTCAACCCGTGGCCTGCTTGGGCTGGGTTCTGTATGAGAGACATGACCTCCAGTGGCAAGGGGACAGGCCCCATGTCATCAAGGCCTTGCAAACCTCTAGGAGCTTCTTCTAGAATCTTCTACCTCTGTGTTCTTCCCGCAGTGGAGAACCAAGATGGTTTCTGAGCCAGGTTCTACTTCAGAGAGGTGGGACTTTTTAAAAATCTTGTTGATTGCACTATATTAGGAGTCTCCTCCCCCCACAATATGTTCCTGGGATGAGGCGCACGTTTCCCCTCTGAGGGTGGTGGTTAATAATAGGCGTGCCACCCAACGCGGGAACAGGAGAAACACGCAGGGATGCTGGAGGCACACGTTTAATGAGTTCACAAAATGATTTTGTTTTTTAATTTTCACATCCCCCACACCCCTCCCACCCTGGTGTGAAAATTCTCTGATGGAGCTGGTGTCTCAGGTTCCCTGGAGGATGGCGGGAGCCTCAGGGCATGGTCCCCTGAGTCCTGCAGCTGGGGCCTAGGGAGCCCTTTGGTGTGGTCTCCAAAAGGCAGGAGAGAGTCAGTGGCACATTCACAGCTTCAGATTACAAAGGAATGACAATAATTCTGGTCATTGGGGGCCTACCCAGGACGAGACAGCGTGGCCTCAGTCATTTTTGAAAGGCGGACATTTGACAGGGGATGCCGCCATTCAGAGCCTGTGTGTGGTTCCTCCTTGCTGTGCTCCCAGCCATAGCCGGAGGAGCTACACCATCAAGAGAGCAAAGGGGAACCAACAGAGGACAAAGCAGGGGAAAGCTATGTGGCTATTCACCTCAGCTGTGAAGTCTGATGTCATGTCGGCCACTTCTGCGAGTTTCCTCTTCTATAAAATGCATGTGGTCATTCCTTCTTTGTGGTATCCTTGATGGGGTGAAGTCAGCCTACATATGTGTGGCCTGTTCAGGAGCCCAGAGGTGTTAGCTGTTCTTTTTTTTTTTTTCCTGCATTGAACTGGGCTGTAGACCAGAATTGGGGTGGGAGAGTGGTGAGAGGATTCGCCAGAGAGAGAGTGGGGAGCAGAACATGCATTTTGACTGAAATACACTGCTGAGGGGAGCAGCCAGCAAGACAGGAGAGGTCTGCTGCGCCATGTGGGGATTGAACTCCGGCTGTGGTGGTGATGATGCTGCGATTTAACTCCTAGGCCACCAGTGAGGCCCGGTGTTAGCTGTTCTTGAGTGGTTTTTAAATATTGGGATCCTGGGAACCCCACCCGAGCTACAGGCAACACTCACTTCTCAGGAAGGGGTACAGCCGCTTAAAACCATCACTGCCAGCCTCTCCTTCCTCACCTGCCAACATTGGAGCATCTCAACCACTTATTTAGACACACGTAGAAGGCAGAGGGGCCCCAGAGAAAATTAGTGTTCTCTTCCTCAGAAACCCCTTACTGCCCTGCAGCTGTTTGCACAGGCTAGGGCCTTTCCCTGAGCAGAGCTGAAGGGGGCATAGGGAGCTGTCTGCTCTGACTTCCATTTCATCTTACTCCTGAGGACGATTAGCTGATTCATCCCAATCAGTAGTGATTCCAGAAAGTCCCTTTCTCATACTCTGCCCCCTTTTGTGAGCCCCTGATGGAGATGGCCCTGGGGGAAAGTAGCAGTGTCACCAACTCAGGATTATGAGGAGTCCTCAGTTTCTCTACAGGGCTATCCCCACAAGTACAGAACCAAGGGATAAATGTATCTATATTCACACACACACACACACACACAAACACACACACACACATATACACACATACCTGTATACATGTATCTATGTGTGTTTGAAGAGAGAGAGAGGTTGACTGATCTGTAGCAATCAGCTCACACTGTTATGGGGCTGACAAGTCTGAAATCTGTAGGGCAGGCCAGCAGTAGGAGTTGACCTTGTGTCTTGAGTCCAAAATCTACAAGGTCAAGCAGTCTGGAAACTCAGGCAGGATTTCTATGATGAATCTTGAGGCAGAATTGATTCTTCTTGGGAAACCTCAGTCTTTGCTTTTAAGGTCTTCTGCTGATGGGATGAGACCCACCCATGTTTTGGTCGCTAATCTGCTTAACTTCAAATCAACTGATTGTAAGTGCTAGTCATATCTACAAAATACCATCACACAAATATCTACCAGTGTTTGACCAACAAGTGGAAGCCATAGCCTAGACAAGTGACATATAAATTAATCATCTTAATCATCATTCTCAATGAATCTTGTCCTGGAGGACAAGACAGTTTGGAAGCTCAAGGGCCTGAGGGCCTGTGAGGAACCCCTCTGCTGCTGCATCCCCAGACTCAGGGTATTATCTCCAGGTATGCAGCCGGGGAACGGGTCAATATTTCTGAGCAAGAGTTCAGAACTCTAGATTGACCGTTAGAAGTTTGCTTTATTTATTCGTCATTTTATTCATCTAGTTGTCCAACTACGGACCAGTTTTAGAAGATGCTGCTCCATTAGCCACTTTTATTAGATGCTCATTGTGTGATAGGTCTTGGGTTAGGCATCGGAGACCAGAAGGAAAGAAGAGAACACTGCCTTGAGGTGGGCCCTCATACAAATAACCTCGTCATGGTAAATTTCCAATACCAAATCAAAGAGATCTGCTGGGTAGCACCGTGCTTTGTGACAATTCCATCAGCCTGGAACAGAGGCCATTATGAGAAAGCTTCTGCTGTGAGGTGCCCATCAGCTGCTTCGGTGAATCTTAATCCTTTGTGAGGTATGGGTGCTTTTGGAATGTAGCAAGAGCCACGGAGCTTCCCCCAAACAGTGCTCACCCCAAGACACTTAATGTTGTGGACTGTTTGGGGAGGTGCAGATACCAGGCGAAAGCCCTTCCATTGACAAGGTTCTTTGTATGAGGATTCTCAGAGAAATTTCATGTCTTCTTATCTTAAGAAGTGTGCTTGACCAGAGAAGTTGGCTTGTTTTCACCTGGTAAACACTGGATTGTGTGATTCCATAATGTTTCATTTTCCCCACTCTCTGCTAAGGAGTGGCGGGTCAAAAACTGCTAGGAGAATTAACATCATTCTCACCTCAATTTTGGCTATCTGCCTTTCTGTAAGGTAACCAGAAGTATTCAGGTTTTCTCTGCCCTCCCTCCATTAGCTGCTACGATCAACACCTGTGGTCTTACATGTGCGCCTGATGGCGGCACATGTGCGGCGATGACAGCAAAGCCTTAAACCAAGGCTAGGGCTCTCTGATTGTGGTGTGGGCATGCGTGAGTGGGCGCACCTGAGCCTGGAGTCTGATCATACAAGGGCGGCAGCAGAGGCAGTGGGGGCGGCTGCAGAAGACTGTGCAGCAGAGTGCAGTGGAGACTAGCAGAGAGACCACGAGAGAACTCCAGAGAGCCCAGAAAGAGTGAAGATTTGCCGGGAGTTGGGGGGCCTGCCAGCCTTCTGGCCCCCAGGCCTCTCTGCCTGCCCTGCGTCTGGTTACCTCACTACAAATAGTGCAGAAAGATCATTAAAAGCCCAAAAAAGCCACCGAGGGATCCAGGACTCCTCCTTTACCCATCTGCCCGGATCATAGAAAACCTCTGTGCCTTGCTGGCGCTACACTTTTTTTTCTTTCTCATCTATGACTATTTTATGTCAATTTGCTGTTTGTTGTATTGAGTTGGATTTGTTCTTTTGCATTCCTTTTAACTACTTAGATGCCTTCTTGGGGGGGTAACCAGTATGCTGGAAAGATACAGATCAACAAAAAATAATGTTGAGTCCTACCATTGAAACCACAGAGAGACCCCTTGACTTAGCATCAAGGGGCATGTCCAGCCCCATATTTCATGGGGCTCAGTGTAAACTGAAAATGCACTGCCCCTTGTTTAAAAATTAAGAATTATAGAACTATGACAGCAAAGCCTTAAACCAAGGCTAGGGCTCTATGAGAAGATTCCATGCTACGGCACAGGTTGCAAGCACCTGGGTTCAGCCTAGTTAGGGGGAAAGGAGGCTTCCCAAGTCAGGTGACCCTTGAAAAAGCCAGAGGGAAGAATAGGGCTTTGCCAAAAGCACAGGAGGGGGAGGGGGGCGGTTCTGACAGAAGGAACAGCTGGTGCTAAGACTAGGAGATGTGGGAGTGAAGTTTTGAGAGGGTATGTAGCAGGAAGTGATGCAGGAAAGGCAAAAATAGGTGAGGCCATCTGAACTCTAGACCACCAAGAGCCATGTCTACTGCTTGTAATTATATCAATCCCAATGCCAGGGAGTCCTCAGGAAACTGATTTCACATTGATTTCCAAAACTCGTACAGTCACATTCTGACCAAGACCCAGGACATCCTTTTCTGCCCTTTGCCCTTCCCCCAGTATCCCACAATGCACTGGGACACGCGAAGATCACGTCGTGGCTAATATGAAATCTATACGCGGGTCTCAAGCTCCCCACTGCCCAGAAACTGGCTGCCGTGGTGGGGGATACCCTGCGGTATGTTTTATACTTAGCGTCCCGCAGTCTTTGTGTGACTTGGAAATATTTGCAGCTGCCGGGAATTTCGTCAGATCCTCAGCATGTCCCAAACCTTCCAGAAAGTCGTGAAAGGCAGCCCTTGGCATTTCCTTTGAACTCTGACCCATTGCCTGCCCGCCTCCCAGCTATGTCTGCCTCCTTTCTTCCCAGCAAGAGTTGGGTAGTTAACTCTCTCCTCTGGTTGATGTCTTGCCGCTCTTTTACATCACCTCTTATAAATCATTTGGGACGCCGCGCTATCAACAGCGTTGCCGTAAACCCTTTCTACAGATCCATAAATGAGATCACGCTCTGAGGAGAAGCATTAAGCAGCAATTTGGGAAGCTTTTGAGGCTGTTTATTTGCCTGAAAATGTACTGGGCAAGATGTCTGTGATATAGAGATCAAGACTCCTGTGCGGGTCTGACAGCAGAAATCAGAGAGAGCATCTCTCAGGCAGCCGGGGTCCTGGTGCATCCGCACCGGTCTGGATCAAAGAGAACGGGATCCCGGCTTAAAGCCTATCAGTGTCCTTGTGGGTAAACTGAGGCCCAAAGAAGTCAAATGATTTGTCTAAGGTTGCACAGTTAACAAGTGGTCAGCTAACCTCCAAACCAGGTCCCCTTCTACTTCTGACATGTAATGGTCACCAGGATAAATGCTTCCAAATTCTTAGCTGAGTGTCTCTGCACCAGTCTCTCCCTTCTTTGAGCCTCGCTTTTCTCATCTTTGCATAGGGAGCCAGCATCCTTTTCTCAAGAGTGGTAAGAGGATGTGCAGAGGCACCTAGCTCAGTCCCTGGCTGGATGATCTTGGGGAAGTCGTACATACCTTCCTGAGCCTCAGCTTCCTTGGCTCTAAAGTGAACGCCATTGGGAGGAGTTAAAAACCTGAATTGTGTTATGTGATGTAAAAGACAGCTCTTTCTATTATCATTATCCTCGCTATCAGCATGGAGTAGACAAGCCCTTTTAATTATTTTTCCCCGTTGCAGTATACCTAGAATAAGTGCTCTGGATATAAACAAGCAGGACTTTCAAACCAGGTTCTGCCATTTGCTGGCAATGTAAGGCTGGACGGGCTTCTCGACTGTTGTGAGCCTTAGTTTCCTCATTCGTGAAGTGGGATAGCAATGGTCACCATGACTGTCGTGAGGACAGGAAATAATGTCTCTATCGCATCATTTGTAAAAAATATTTATAGCAGTTATTATTTCTTTCTCAGTTGTGATTTTGATTGATTTAAAAAATTCCTTTAGGCCTGGAGCCAGGCAGCCCTCCCCACACCCCGTGTATCTGTTGCTACAGGAGCTGTTGCTGGCAATTTAGGTAGTTTGCATCATGCAGCTGTACCTCAGTAATGCCGTGCGATGGAGGCATGATGAAAAAGCAGCTAACACGCACAGCCCAGGGATCTGGCTAAGCCAGTGATCCAAATCTCCGCTGATAAACAGCCAATGCAAACACTTGCATTCAGTTGCAATCCTGGGATGTCACCAGAGGTAAGAGTCTGAAGAAAAGGGGAGCAAGGAGAGCCTGTGGGCTGTGCTTCAGCCAGCGGCTGCTGGGTTCTATCTGCCCCACGGAATGTGGCTGTTGAATCCTCCATCACAGAAGGTAGGTGGGCAATACGCACGAGTAAACCTGCAGGTGCAGGCCCAGCAGTCACTGGGGAGCCTCTACCTGGTGGGAACATCTGATCAGCCAACTGCATGCCCATTTGGGGTGCTCACCTGATGTGGACTTGGTCTAGGGATGGAGTTTTAGCATGTAAGGGTTAGGAAGGCTGCTGGCTTAGCTGGGGAGCTTCTACCATTTGCTTAGCTGAATAGCAGAGAAAACAGAGGTTGCTACTGGGCAGGACTCTACTACCTGCACCTTTGTGATAGAGAGATATGTGTCCTTGTAGTCGCTATCCGGTTTGAGCCTACAATGAACCCGTTGCTGTATCTTGGATAGAGGAAAAAGAGTTTTGTCATCCCTTAGCACACAAACACAAGACTTCATAAGTAAGGGGCCGCGTTCCTAGCCATTCCTCAGTATGTCCAAAATTGTCCATTCGGTGAAACAAAATTAAATCATAGATTTTTTTTTTTCACTTACAAAGATGGTGATTTTACACAGTGCACTTAATTTAAAATTTTTAGCTCTTGGTTGCTACAAGACAAAGGAAGATCCTGTTTATTTAAACACTTTCATTGCTTGTACTAGGCTAAATTTAGGTTAAATTTAGGTCTCTGAATTCAGAAGGGTGTACCATGCATGCTGAAATCTGTAACTAGAAGCAGTCTACCTGTTCTGTTCTCACAGGTCACAGGTGATTTTGCCCTGAGTGATAATGGACGTGTGTGGACCTGTCGGTATAGCACGTTTCTCATGTAGTTTGATGCTCTGGTTAAGGAAGAGGGATTTGGAGTCAGCTATCTCAGTACTGCCACTTATTCTGTGACTCTTGGTAATGACTTAATCTCGCTAAGCCACAGTTTGTCATCTGTAAAATGGGGATGACATGAATCTTGATCTACCATATGGGGCTGTCATCACAATCAGTGAGACAGTATGCACAAAACTTTTGGCACTGGCTGGCGATGGTACGCGCTGAATGCGGGCAGCCATGGGGCTGCAACCATGGTGCAGTTGCTGCTGAGCTTAAAAGATCCAAGAGATCACACCCATGACCAAAAGCCAGCCAGCTTCTGATTAGCTCTGTTGCCATAAGAAACAATTGGAGCTCTGGAGCCCCCTCGTACTGATTCACCACAGCTGATTGCTAATTTTTCAGTGATTTTGTGAACCAGTTATTAAACACAACCATTATTAAAAATTAGATTATATAAACTTACATTTAAATAAACTACATTCAAAAGAAAGGGGGAAGTACTTGACATTCACCACACTTCCTGATTTTTTTTTTCCACACTTCCTGATTATTTTGCTTCCTACTCTGTTCCCGGGGTGATTCACATCTGTTTTGTCCATGTGGTGAGAATTCTCGTGCTGCTCACACTCTTCATCTCTCCTGACTCCACTTCCAATGGCTCCATCTCGAGAGCAGGAAATTGGCCATGGAGGAGTATTAATACTTCAAAGATCAGCAAGTGCTGTAAAAATCAGGGCCTTTTTTTTTTCTTTTCCTGAAGAGCCAGTTGTTCAATATTTACCAGCACACCTTTGGGTAAAACTTACTAAGATTGGTATTTCGTTGTTGAACAAGTGCTGATGGTTAGACAATTCTTTATTATATTGAGCTCAAATGTGTTTCTTGTAGCTTGAGTTATACTTAAAACTGTCAGTGATTTTTTTTTAACTGATAAAAATAATACTGGTTCTTAAGTTGGTAAAAAAGAAACGTAAATAAATATCTTGGCTTATGACTATGTCTTGGCCATTATCTGCCTTTTTGTATTTCTCCCATTCTTGGTGGGTGGACTGTGATAAGATCCGGGAGAAACTGTGGTTCTGTAAACTGACTGTCTTTGTGTTCAGATTGGGAATTTTCAAATGTCATTTCTCAGAAGGGACTTTTCTCTGTAAGCGTTAACCATTGCTGAGATTATGATGTTGAGGAAATCCAGCCTGAAGCCAAAATATTCTTAAATTTCCCTACTTTGAGTATATGCTGTTGGACTCTTCTTTAAAATCATTGAGTGAATAGAAGGGAAGTGGGACTTACTTTGAGCTACCCTGAAAAGCTATTCCCCTATTAGAAATACCTGTCTATGAGTGAGTAGCCGCCACACAGCTGTCCACACCAGATAGAACCAGGGAGAAATGTCAGTCTGTCAGAGACAAGACCTATATGGATGAAAGTGGCAAGTTGGGGAAAAAACCCAAAAGCCTGTGGGAAAGGTTATTGTGGCACATTGGGGCTTCTGACACAGAGGCAGAAAGGCAGCTGAACAAGTTGACCCCCATTCAGTGGGGCTGGAGTTCTGGAGTCGGTGTGCCAGAGCCCGATCCTGGTCATATCTCTCTGGTGAGCAGTGTCACCTTTAGTGCCCTTGTGTCACTAAACCTCTCTGTGCCTCTTTTTTTTTTTTTTATCATTTTTGAAAATAGACTGTAATACTCATACTATTACTTCTCAAACAAATTAAATAAGATCAAAACACAGAGGCCCAGGAACATAATATGGACCAGTAGAATTCACTACTCTGTTTGTAATGTTAAGTGTCATGCCAAGTATTTTAGGGTTTGAGGGACTCAGAATGTTTCTAAAGAATCAGGTTCCCTGTCTGCATCAAAAGGAAATTTGTCTTTATAAGTTGTAGCTATATATTACAGTAAGTCATCAATTAATGCCATTGTTGATTGATTCTCAGAAACTATAGCTTTAAGCAAAACAACCTAAAATGGAAGCAGATCCTTGGATAATGTCATTTCGTTCGACATCAGCCATTATAATGCTTGTTATTTGAGGACTGCTGTGCTTTGTCGTTTCCTTAAAAAAAAGAAAATAAAACTATTCAACTTGACTTTACCCTAGCTCATTAGAGAGAAGATGATTATGACATTTTGCAGAAAAAACACAAGTTTGGGTATTTGGATCCATGTCTTTCTTGAACCTGAAACTATGTGTGGGTATTAACCACCTTTTTGTTCCGCACTGTGTCCTCCATTTAGAATTTCCCAAAGTAAGAATATTGAGCTCAGTGTTTTAAAAACTCCTCTAGACCGGGAGAAAATTATTTAAAAAAATTTTTTTGTCATCTTCCATTAGACACCAATTTCCTAGGCAAAGTTGAATGTAGGACACTGTTGAATAAATGAAATAATAGATGTGTGGTGATAGGTTAATAATGCCCAATGCCCAGTTGCAAAAGGAGTAAAAAGCCTGGTATCACTTCTACTCTTGACATTTTGCTCTATGCCACTCCCTGAAGCAAACAAAATTTCTGTGCATTTCAAAGAGCCCTCTATTTCTTTCCTTCCAAAGTTCTCTGGAGTTGTGTCTCAAAATTTGTTGCTTGCCGGTTAGCAAAGGGAAACCAAAGAAACCTGGCTGTGGTGAGACGCCACCGACTCCAAGTCACTGGCACTCCCCACTCCTGGCCCCCACCATCTTCCCTGGGGGTGCAAGTTTTGATGGAAGGAACCCACCCAAAATGCAAGGGAGTTCTCAGGTACTTAAAGTCAGGTACAATGTTGAAATAGGTAAATTCAATGCAATGTTTGTTCTGGATGATGTAATATTTTACAAAGTTTCTTTGAAATAAAAAGGACAACCAAGAGCACTTTAAAGTAACTGGATGGACAGTAACATTCAAATCTGCTTCCCTCTGCTTTTCCTTGTTGTAACCTTCTCCAATATTCACTCAGCATATACCTCTTCTATAGGTCCAGAGAGTGCTCACGCTTTCTCTCTCTCTCTCCTTTCTTTTCTCCCACTCTCTTTTCCCTCACCAGGATCAAAACCCTGGGAGACATTGATAAGAATCCCTAGTGCCCCCACATTAGAAAAAAAAAAAGTGGCTTCAGACAGTGTTTAAAATGTAACTCATTCATAAACATTCCTTAGATCCTGCTCAGTATCCCCATATATGCAAAAAAAAAAAAAAAAAACTTGTTCTTACTACATGTGATGAATATTTTTTATTGTTTTGGGTCCATTTCATTCTTTTCTTTTAAAATGCTGCTTCTGATTCACTAAATTAATTTCTTGCCTTGCAAATGTGGGGACATTTACAGCTTGAAAATATTGGCCTCAAGCAGTAAGGCTTAGACATGAAAATGCATGCAAACCTAAGAACTTGGTAAGTGGCAGGTTCTGACTCTGTAGGTCTGCAGTTGGGCACACAATTCTGCATTTCTCAGTCTTGGAGACTGATTCTGCTTGTCTACTGACCCCACATTGAGCAACTTACTCTCCAGCACAAGACCCATTCAGCACCATGGACAGGAGGCCATCTCCAGAGAACCAACAAACTTGAGTCACTCTGTGTGTTTGTCCTCTCTGCCAGGCATTGTAGCACCTTTAATGGGGAAGCAAAGCAACTTTCCATAGGTTACTTATCCATGTGGAATAGTCTCTCTTCCTCTCTTCTGGCAAAGCCCTCGGAGCAATCATTTCCAGTGACTGAGGAGCAAAGTGCAGGGTGCCCCAAGGAGCTCTGCACCGGGGGAATTGTGCAGCTCTCTCCCTGCCTTACTGATTGACCTGGCCTGCTCAAGGTCCTGCCTGGTGACTCACTGCAGCTGTGGCTTTTCTGGCGTCTTACAGAAAAGGCTCAGAATGCCCTTCGCGTGCATCCTCCTTCTGGCAAACTCCTACTCTTGCACTATTACTCAGCTTAAATTATGAGTCATTATCTTGCCTTTGTCTGTGTTCCTATTACCCTTTGTACCTAATTCTGTTGGAGCCCTGGGCACATATTATTAGGAGCAGCTAAGTGTTCATATCTTCCCCAAAATAGGCCACTGTTTTTGCTTTGGCCATATCTGAATCACCTGGGGAGCTTCTGCAAAATGCTGATAGCCAGGCCTCACCTGAGACCAATTAAATCAAACTCTCTGGGTATGAGACCAGGGCAGCAGTTTTTTTCAGGTTCCTTAAGTGATGTGTAGCAGGGCTGAAAGTCACTGCATTAGTCTGTGGGTTCCTTGAGGATACAGATCATATCCTTTTTACCTTTTCTTCTTCTTAATACTTTTCCAGCACCTAGCACAATGTCCTGGACTTCTGCTAAGTGCCTAGTGATTCAGTAACTAATGTAACTAGTTGTAATTTCTTAGCACATACTAGATGCCAGCAACTGGTTAGCACTTTACCTTTATTAATGAGTACTCACGAGAACTCATTTTACCTGTATTCACGAGTACTCACATGGATCTAGGAGGTAGGACCTTATTTATCCCAGTTTGCAGAAAAGAGAACTGAGGCTAGAAAGATTAAATCACTTAGCCAAGAATTTGAACTTGATTCAGAGATGTGTTGGGGTGGCTGAGAGCTGACACAGCCAGACTTCTGAAGCACCAGCACCTTTTGCCAGGGGGAACCTAAATCACGAGTAGTCTTGATTCATTTCTTTCCATCATTAATTTTCCTAGAGTTTTAGAGGAAATATAGAATTATAATATTATGAAATTATGTTTTAAAAGTCCCTTAATAATTGCCTTCTATTTTTTTTTCCATCTGCATTTTTTTTAAGATTTATTTTTATTTATACATACAACTGGGGTACAGGCCAGAGGCGTGGGGCGGCGAGAGGGCTCACCAGAGACAGAGTGGGTAGCAGAACAGGCAGATCAGAAATACACTGCTGAGGGGAGCAGCGGGTGAGGCAGGAGAGGTCTGCCGCACCATGTGGGATTCTCCCCGGCCAGGCGTCGAACTCACAGCTCCACAGCGCAGCACTTAACCGCTGCGCCACCGGGGAGGCCCAATAATTGCCTTCCATTTGCCAGGCACTGTACTTGGTGATTTATATTCATCACCTATCACCTTTACTTTCTACTTGAGTTTCATGGCGCCACTATGAGACCAGTATTATTATTCCCACTTTGCAGATGGGAAAATTGAAAGTTAGAGTGATCAGGTGGCTCTTTTGAGTCCAAATGGTACAAGCCAGACTTGAACCCAGGTTTTCCAGTCCTCCTTACCAGCTCTGCCCATTCTGCATTTGTAAGCCATTCTCAGCATGGTTATCTCACTAGCTTCCCAGAGCTCCTCAGAGAGATGGATGATGCGGTTTGTCGGAAGAAGTCTTGGGCTGCAGACTGGAGGATGGATGACTGCAGGGACTGGCCATCTGGGAGAAGGGAACCTAAGTGGGTTCTCCGCAGACTAAAGGGCTTTGCACTGAAAATGAAAGTGGCTCAGTCTTTATTCACCTCCCCCAAGCTCCCAGCATTCTTGATATTCCCCCCAAGACAGTGGGGGAGGCAAGTCCAAGGCAGGGCCATCAGTCTGCCTGCTTGTGGAGGGAAACAGAGGAGCCTCTGTTGTTGCTGTTGGAACCCAAGATGATAGATGGAGGGCCATTTGTCGAGCCTGAAGCCATCATTCATGGAGGACAATGGCCCCCTGGGACCCAACACATTTGGAGAAGAGCATGGAGCAGACAGAAGTAGGATTATGTGAAACAAAGCCAAAGGAAATTTGTTAGAAGTCTCATTTCTCGAGCCTTGAAATTGACAGGAACGAAACCCTTTCTGTGAAAGAGTTATTAGCAAATGTATTTAGAACTGAGGCAAGTTCACTAGTTTCCTGGTGTCCATTACCAGCAAACATTGGGAATGATTGTGTCATGTTCAGCAGACTATTATTCTTTTGGGCGGCATTAGTTGGGGTATTTTTTGTTTGGGAGGGAGGGACTGGTGTGTGTAATTTTCTGTGCTTTGTGGTGAAGAACTGCGGTGGGGAGAACTGGAGCAATAACTTTAGAATCATCAACTGGACTTTTCTTTGTCTGAAGCCCTGGTCCCTTTGTACAAAGTCTGGAGACAAATAAGCTGAGGGAGTAATTTGACTTGGCTTTGGAATCATAGTCTAAAACACTATAAAACTCCCCATTTCTGTAACCTGTATAAAAATTAATACCAGGTATGAAGACGGCGCTTAAGGCTATAAAAACAACTGAAGTCAGGTAAGGATGATAGAAGGTCTGCTTCTTCATCTTTTTGTTTTGGGTCAGGAAATATTCCGAGTCATGCAAACTGATTATTTCTGAGAATGGCTAAGGATGAGGTCTTCTGGAAGACAGACTGAGTGTGTGAAAGCCTTAATGGATACAGAACGAGGTGGGCAGCCAGTGGGAGGGTAACAAAGTACACAGCCTCTGCACCTAGGCTTGCTGCTAGGAATGCATTTGCTTGTCCTGGCAGACAAGGCTGTGTGGGTTGGGGGATGGTGCATCTCATTAAGGGAAGAAAAGGAGCCCACATCAGAATATGCTTGTGGCAGGCTTGGCAGGGACAGGAACCACTCTGCCAGGTGCTCATCCCATCTTGTGTCTCACCAAGCCTGGCGGCGACCTTCCAATGACAACATGTAGGATGCACTTGCTAATTGAGCCCCAGCTAACTGCTTGCTAGGCACTGGGGTTGTAAAGGTGAGTGAATTGAGAGATGCTATTGCTCAGTGGTTAAAATAATTGCAGAAGCTTCAAGGCCTGAATTCAAGCAGACGTTCTGCTATCTGCCAACCTAGGGCATATTACCTAATCTCTCTGTGTCTCCCTTTGTCCATCTGAAGAAAGAGAGAAATTACAGGATATACTCCAAAAGGACTATGTGAGCATTAAATAAGCTAACGTATGGGAAGCATTTATAGTAATGTCTAGCATAGTGCTATATTCATGTTTTCAACTTTGATGATGATGATGATGATGACGACGACAATGATGACGATGACGACAACGTTTATACTGAAATACCACAAAATGTCAAGCCCTGTTTGTGCTGGATGCCAGGGAGATGGAAGTCAATAGGACATGGCCCCACCCTCATGGCCTCAGTGTTGAGAGCCATCCATATAAATGGTTACTTGACAGCAAGTGATATTCCTTTGAGTAAGATTCAGACGTGGTGCTGTTGTTACCCACAGTGGGAAAAGTCAAGACCAGCTTTATGGACCAAGGAAGCTTCCTGGGAGAGGGAATACTTACAGGATTTGAAAGACAGGGAGGAATTTCTCATGCAAGGTGAGGATCTGCACCAGCTCTGCGGGGAGACACTTCTCACGGGTGGGTGGAGAAAGCAGACAGAGGAAGGAGTTGGGGGTTGTTCCAGAAAAGAAACAGTATGACAGAGGTGCAGAGGCAGAACTGGGCTAGACACAGCGAGAGAACGGTGAGCACACTTGAATGGAGGCCTCCAAATGTGAGCTGGGGGGGAGGTTGGCCGTTTGATCACAGAGAGACCAAGAAGGTAGACTCAAATGTTCGGCTTTTGTCTTCAAGCCAGAAAGTGACACGTGAATTCAACTGCACTCTGAAGATTTTATGGACTCGTAAAAGACTATATATTGTGGGCTCATAAAATATTAGCCCAATCTACAAAGTAGGCTTAACAAGGTCCAAAGGAGGTAAAGCCCAAGGAAATAAGTAACACATCCACAGCACTTGTCCCCCTCTGTGCCTCAGCAGCTCCCGCTCAGCCTCCAACAGCCTTGAAGTGGAAATGGTTGAACGGGAGACCGGCATGCAGCGTGCTGGCTATTTGCATTGTGTCACAGCAGGTACGGTCATCACGGAGCCCTGTAGGGTCTAGGCATGGACACCAAGAGTCAGAGAGGTCAAGTGGGTCTGTGATTGAGACTCTTGCTCTAAACTTCTGCCCTGTATGTTTGTGATACAAGGGAATTCAATGCCCAGTGTGCACAATGAAAAATCAGGACCTTTTCCATCGTGCGAATGGCGACATTCACAACCCCCATCCGGTCTCATCGTCTTGGCACTAGAGTTATTACAGCAGGCTGCTGAAGGAAAGCATCACCCCCAAGGGCTTATGCCTACAGGCAGGAGCTCTCTACAAGCAAAGTTCTCTGGGTAATATGTAAATGAAAAATAATATTTTAAAAGAAAATCAAAAGGAAGCATAACAGAAACTTCTCCCTCTTTCCCACTCTGTAGCTGCAGTGTCTCAGATGGGATGGGAGCCCTTCAGCCTCTCTCCCTCTTCTGTGATATATCCCCTTTCCCAGAGACCATTAGAAAGACCCCACAATGGTCACATTGTCCCAAACCTCCAGACTTGTGGCAGTGCAGAATATCAGGGTTGGGGGTGGAGAAATAATGTAGTCAAAGTTGCATGTCCTGCCCTCCATGTTGGGGTAAGCAGTAGAAGGAGAATGAAGGAAGTTCATGGTTAATTTTGGTGATGACTTTGTCAGAATGGAAAGAATTTTGGAGTTGGGTGAATTGGCTTCATTGCTACCTTCTCTCCTTCCTACCATGTTTGGAACTTGTTTACTTCATCCCATGCCTAAAATAGATGTATCACCTTCTTCTAAATCTCCTGGGAATTCAGTGAGGCAGAGAATGAACATGTTCAGGTGGAACATGACACCTTTTGGGTCTTTATTTTTTTTTAAAGATTTATGTATTTATGCATGCAAGCTGGGTATGGGCTGGAGGTGTGGGGTGGTGAGAGGATTCACCAGAGACAGAGTGGGGAGCAGAACAGGTGGATTGACTGAAATACACTGCTGAGGGGAGCAGTGGGCGGGGCAGGAGAGGTCTGCTGCGCCATGTGGGAAGCTCCCTGGCTGGGGATCAAATTCGTGCTATAGTGGCTTTGGATAGCTTCATAGTGTTGCGACTTAATCCATTGTGCCAGTAGGGAGGCCCACCTTTTGGATCTTTAATTACTACTTCTTAGACTTTCTCTTTTGTTCAGAAGAGGGATTACCATAGTAACAATGTACTTTCTTTAACTGAGTTTTGACAGGTTTTTGGTATTCTAAACCAAAGTCTCTAGTTTCTCCTAGACTTGCCTTGTTAACTTGATATCAAAATGATGTTCCTTGAACTCTCCCATAATAGTCCTTATTTGCAACCTTGTCATATGGCTACAAGAGAGACTTACTGTGCATTGTTCAGTGCCTCATTCAACAGAGATTTTAGAGCACCTGCAACAGACCAGCCCTCTGCTGGGCTTGGAGTAGAAAGAACCAGAAAAGACTGGGCTCTGCCCTCCAAACGTCCCAGCTGACTAGAGGAACAGACAACTATAAACATTGACAGTTGTGTGTGGCTTGCACAATAGGTGATGAAAGCACAGAGAAAGGAGTCAGGACAATTCCCCAAGGTGGACTTGAGCTGATCTCGAAGGTCAAGTTGTAGATGGCCATTTGAAGGAGGGAACAGCATGGACAGCCACATGTGGCTGAGTGACTATGACCCATCCAGAAAGTGAATGACTCTAGTCATTTTCAGATGAGAAACCAAGGTAATGAGAAGTCAGAAGTATTCATGTAATGGTTGTAACCCATGGCAAGTCTTCTGCTTTCCTGAGTCTGTTTCCTCATCCTCTGAATGGAGGGCCCTTTCAGCCCAAATGATCCATGATTCTCCAAGTCTGTGGCTCATAGTCTGCAAATCAGCATGAAGCAGACTTGGATCTCTGTCTATTTATCTTATCTCCCTATTTATATTTGGAAGCCTGTTTCTTCATCTGTTAAATTTGCCTGCATTACCCATCCTGGAAGAGTCTCTGTTTACCTTGATATGCTGTGAGCACGATCCAGGGTTATTAATAAAACAAGGCAGCCTTGTTGCAGCAGGGTGGGGAACACAATTTTAGGACCAGCTGTCTCTCTTGCCCACCCTTTCAGGCACCATCTGACCTCTAGAGCTGAGATTATATGATGATCCTCTTGGTATACATGGAAAACACTGACCTAATTCTTCTCTTTCCCCAAGCCAGGGAAACTCCCCCTACCTGGATACCCCAGAAACTGCAAACTGACAGCCTGTAGACATGTTTTAGGCTCACATCCAACTTTAATTATCCAGACATTTAATATAAAAACAAGGACATTTTGCCAAAAATGTGGATTTCTATCTCTTAGAAAGTCAGCTATGGCAACATTAGGCCTACCTTCCTTCATGTCATCCTCCACTGGGACTGAGTGATACTGCTTCTTTCCAAAGGGCATAAGCTCTTAAATTTGCCGCAGTCTCCACCCTTCCTTATAATATTACACCTGGTGGGTATGCTACCTGAGAATCTCCCCCTTCACTGAAACCCAAAGTTCATATCCTTTGGTTTCCCATAAGGCAATATGTAACAGTTACTCACATGTTACTGATCTATAAAAGTGGAGGACACCATCCAGGTGAAAGGTCCTTCCTGTCTATTTTGTCATCTCATCCTGACAGTAACCTGCAGAGGTGGGTATGATTGTTCCCATTTTACAGATGTTGAGATGAATGCTTAGGGAAGATGATATTGTATAATGGCCTCAGAGAACCATGCACTTGGGAGATGGCTCTGCAAGATGGGCCTAACATAGCTGGGGGATAGGGAGATGCCTGTACTAGAGTGTGGTTTTAACTCTAATATCCTGGGTATCTCTGTGCAAATCTCTATCTCTTTGAGGGCTCCAGTTTTCTCCACTGTATAATCAGGTCGCTGCACTAAATCAGAGGTTCTTACTGTGAGTACATGGTTGGGGGAAAAAATAACTGTAAGTTAGCATTTTCTCCTATTGTGGAATAGGCAATAAACCACAATAGCATTAAGAGTCTCTGGGACTTTGTTATCAAGAGGGATCAGATATTTCTGTATTCCATTATAGTTGTTGAAGATACCTCAAAATATCATTTACACTCATTACTATTTCAAGGGTATGAGCATTATTAGACCTGCCTCTAGATCTTGCTATAACTCTTGACTTTAAAAGGAAATAAAAATATTACTGTATCACAAATTTATCACTTTAACAATTTGATAACTATTTCAATATAACTGGTTTTCTTTGTAATCTTATGGATTTTATTTTATGCATTTGGAAACATTTTTCTGAGGAAGGGTTTATAAGAAATTGCCGATGAGGTCTACAACACACAAAGCTTCTGACTCCTTCTCCAAATGATCTCTAGGCTGCTGGAACATCTGGTACTCCAAGATACATGAATATGAGGCCAGGCAAGGCACACCTTGCAGAGCCTCCTGTCCCACCTCCCGGCCCACTCTGCTTCTACACTAGTGTCAGCGGGAATTCCCTTGGCCCTGTGCAACCTGGTTGACATTCAGTTACATCAGAAAATCTCTCCCAACTTGTGGGTGGCTAAAGATATCAGAGAAGACTGGGCTATGGCAGTAGAAGAGAGAATAAAGGCTCACAGTATCAGCACTTCACCGACTTTGATTCCTTATGGAAATGAACTGGAGAATTTCTATAAATCATACCTGCATGTGCAAAGGTCCTGAGGCAGCAAATGTATGTTGATGTAGCAAATCAATCAGAATAAGAAAAGAAGCAACTGGTGAAGTTAGAGGGATTGAAAGGACCCTGAGATGAAGGCCTTATAAGCAAGTGTGAAAGTTTGAGTGTATCTTCAAATGTAGCATTGGAGACTATGGTTGTACTTGCATCACTGGGACCCCACACTCACAGTTCCATTCTCTCCATTCCAGTTCTTCCCTATATATCTTTTTGTAGGAATCCCAGATCTGGAGGGCCTGGGCATTTCTTGTTGTTTTGTAGGAAAAGAAAGGAGAGGATGAATACCTGGTTGGGGATCACACAATTTGTCAGGGGCAGGAGGGGTGGGGATCTATCCAATCTAGTTCCCATTTCCTGGGACAGCATGACCCCAGACTTCTCAGGGTCTGGACATACCAGGGCCTGCCTCTTCCTGTGAAGGTGAATCTTCAGATAGTCTTTCCTGCACATTTCTACTCAGCAGCTTCTTTGAAGAGTTTATCTTCTATTCGTCTCCTCACCTCCTCCCTTTCCTAGCCATTTCTTTCTTTTTTTTTTTTTCTCACAGTTTGAGTTCTTGCCTAAGAACTCACCAGACTTCAATCTGGTCCTTAGGGAGCTGCACCACTGCATTTTCAGACCCTTCACACAGGAGTAAAGAGGTCAGCAAACTGGCTGAATCCTGCATGCTCTATCACAACTACTGACATTTACATTTAACTTTGACCTTGGAGACAGGCAAGAAAGATCCCAGCTTAGAGTCTCATCTTATTGATTATTCTTTTATCAAATATTGATGAAGCCTCTGATTCAGGAACTGGACTGAACAATGAGGAGAGGTCAAGGATTGCACAGGATGACACAGTCCCTGCCCACAGAATGCCGTGACCAGATGCCCACAGCTGTCTTTGAGACCATGCTTAATGCTGGAGAGGAATCATGGGGGGTAAGACGTAAACAAGAGGTGAAGAGGGTCTGTAACAGTTATCTTGAGAGCAGTCCAAGAGGTCTTTTGAGTTACAGTGTTGTCTGAAAAGGACCTTGAGAAAAAGTGATTAATGAGCAGGAAACAGTTGAGCCGGAAAGTCTCTGCCTTCCTTCTGCCTCCCAAGTGCTTGTAGGTAGCAGAGACCATGACCTCACTCTGGCAGGGCAGGACAGGCCAGCTACTGGGCCCCCTCACTGCTCCAGTCCATCAGCCCAGCTTCTTCATGACTTAATGCCTGAAGTTGTTGGAAAAGCTGAACACATACAGGCAGAAAGGGGGAGGGAGCAACCCTCCCCCATTAGTTTAATTCATATGTCACTCAGGTCTTCCTTGTTGAGCCTTGACGGGGTAAACAAAACTTTTATGCTCACCTTCCTGCTGGTGTTCATGACTCAAATAGTCACCCAAGTAAATATGTAACTATGAAATTTGACAAGCACAAGATTAAGAGCAAATCCAATGCTGTACCCACTGGATTTTAGGGAAGGCTGGATGGTCTGGAGAGGAACTGAGGGCAAGAGGGGAGGCATCTAGGGGCTCAGAGCAGCAAGTTCAGAGCAATGGTACAGAAGGCACAGGCACGGCTGTGCTGATGTGTACCTACTGATCCAGGCTGGGAGCTCTTCCTGGAGGATGTCTCACTTGGAGGTGAGATCGGAAGAGAGGTCTGTGAGTCTGGAAATGGTGGTAGAATAAACAGCCATTGAAACAGGACAGAAGATGGGACACTGGAGGAAATGAAAGGAGAGGGGGCATAGGTGAGGATTCCGCTCTCTGGGCCCCATGGCCAGGGTTACCATCACATCTCCTGTGAACAGGATGCAGGGAGACCAGTTGGATGCCACAACAGAAACTCAGGAGAGAGATGACTGGCATGGACCAGGGGAGTAGATAGTGAGAAGTGGGCAGGACCGGGAGACTGGGCACCTGCGAGACTCCATGATGAGTCAGTTACTAGGGTGAAGTGAAGGGGAAAGGAGTGTCGAGGGGTGGCCTAGGGCTCTAGTCATGCTGCTGGTGGAAAGTAGAATCACTCACTAAGATGGAAACAGCAGAAGAGGACCCTTTGGAAGGAGACTCTAAAGGCTGAGATATTGGGCCTCCCTGGTGGCGCAGCGGTTGAGCGCTGCGCTGTGGAGCTGTCGGCAGCGGCGACGCGAGTTCGACGCCCGGCTGGGGAGAGTCCCACATGGCGCGGCAGACCTCTCCTGCCTTGCCCGCTGCTCCCCTCAGCAGTGTTTCTCTGATCTGCCTGTTCTGCTACCCGCTCTGTCTCTGGTGAACCCTCTCGCCGCCCCACACCTCTGGCCTGTACCCCAGCTTGTATGTAAAAATAAAAAATAAATCTTTAAAAATAATAAAAAAAGTAAAGGCTGAGATATTGACATATTGAGTTTGAGATTGACAGGTGGGTCTGAGCCTCAAGACATGTGCTTGAAGTTCCAGCTCTGTTTATGTAAATAGGACAAATCGTTGTGCTTGTCTGAGCCTCTCTGTCCTCAACTTTAAAACTGGGGGAGTAAAGCCTGCTTCATAGTGTTTTTATAAAGGCTATTCTGAGCATGGAGTGGAAGCCCCTGACAAGGTGTGAGTCGGCAGTGACCAAGGCAGTCCCTGGTAGTGGTTGATTTTAACGAGTTATGCATGCTCAGGAATCTTATATGATTCAGCCATAAAGAGGCCTATCTGGTACATTTTCTCCCTTAGGAAATAAAACTCAGGATCCATGACAATGGTGGTAGTGATGATGATGATGATGGTGATGGTGATGGTGATGGTGATGGTGATGAAGATGGTGGTGGTGATGACTACTCTGTTTCCTCAGCAGTTTCAAGCATATTAAACATCTGCCTCCATCACCAGGAAGGTGCTATTGTGTAGAGGACACATCAGTGGGCTCTGATTCCGAGCTTCGGGGCTCTATCCCTGCCTCAGCAGCCTTGGGCTGGTCATGGAATCTCCCTAAGCCTTAGTTTCTTTAGTTGTAAAATGGGGATGGGGATAATATGTACCCCAGAGTGGTTATAAAATTCAGAGGAAATGACTTTGTTGCTTTAATGTGATGCACATTTCCAGATGCACAGCAGTGCCTAGGAACAGTTACTGCTTTGCTCTTTCTTATATGACCACAGTTCCTGTGCCTTAGGAAGAAAGTAGAGAGTGACATTAGGCCCCTCCCAGCAGGACCTCTGCCCCTTCTGCCTTTGCCTGCTGTCACCCCCCTCATCCCCTGTGGGCCAGTCACAGAAGGCAGCACTACTTCCTCCACATGACCTCCCCAAATTGCAATGCCCTTTGCCCACCCTTTGCCTATCAAATGCCTTGCTAGTCTCCAGGGCCCAGGCAAGTGCACCTCTTCCTTGAAGTTTTTCTGATGCTGCTTAGCAGAATCCACAGCTCCATCTCTTTTCTCCCCACAGCACTGTCACTTTGTCCTCTCCTGAACACATCGAGCACTCAGCTTTGGGTTACAGTGCAGACCTCTGTCCTTGACTATGAACCTCTTGGGCTCATAACCTTGTCTGTTACAGTCTCATACTCCCCTTGAGTCTCAGCCCATGTCCACACACACACATCACTTAACTGAATGGAACTGAATTAATTTGAGTGGCGGAGACTGGGGCAGCAGCCTTATCACCGTTGGTAGCTTCAGACCACAGCTGGGAACAGGCTTGTGTTTGAAAGGCCTGGGGTCACCGATGTACTGCCTCACCCAATCAGAAAAGGGTGTGTTGTTTTGGGGTGGAGGGTTTTTGGTTGATGCCTGAAGGAATGCTATTCAAGGCAGCTTCAGAACAGCCAGGCCCACAGGCTCTGGTAACTGGCCCATTGCAGTGAGACTGCCGTTAGACATCGGGTAAGGGTGACCAGCAGCCTCTTGAACCAAGTTAGGGACCTGCATCAGCCCTGGCTCCCTGGGGCTTTCTGCCCCAGCCCCTGCAGTCCATCTTCTTTTCATTCAGAGTGATTGATCTCACAGACAAACTTAACTCCATGATTGCCCAGCTGAAACCCCTGCATAGGTGAGCCAATCTCTGGGAACTTGATCCATGAGGCCATTCAGACTCCAGCCCTGTGCACTTCTAGTCCCCGTGATCTTGGAATTCCACTTTTTCTGCTGCTTGAATGCTCAATCCACATCTCGCACCTTCTGCCCTGGATCTTTTTATCTTGCAAACACACCGCTCATGAGTCTTGCTTAAAGTCAGTCTTACCTAGCCCAGGTCAGTAGAATTGACCCATTCCTGGCTGGATCCCACTGCAGATCTCAGACTCTATCCTACCTGTGACAGCCCCTTTCAAGCCAGGGAGCATGTCTCATGGACTGACATTTGCAGTGGAAATTATAAAATTGGTAAGAGCCAGTCAGGGCTGACATGCTGATCCTGGTGTTTGAGAAATGCTGTTTCATAGACTTTTTGCAGTAGCCCTGGAAGGCTGGGCCCAGGATGCCCATCTTGCAGATGAGAAAGCTGAGACTCAAAGAAGTTAGGTAACTTTTTCTGTGTAAGACAGCTCACCTGAATCAGAGCTGGGATTTAAACATGGATCAGGCCATAATCGACCCCCAACTCCAGCCTGGGTTTGACACACAGCATAGGCCCCAGAAGTTGCTAGTCGAAAGAAAGGGTGAGCATGAAGCTCGCTTGCTTGGTTTTTAAAAATTAAAGAGACTTTCTCACATGGTTCCGAGGGTATCATGCATCATTTTGGATGATTATTGGACTTTCCAAGTTTTTAGGTAAATCATAAACATCATCTTTTTTTTTTTTTTCCCTGTAACGCAGAAAACCTTTTCACTCTAATATGTGATTTAGAATGTTCCAGGCTTGCAGGCAATGGGAGCACATGGAAGAGGACTTGGCTGGTCTTTGGATTTTATTCTCGGCCCTGCCACATGGGTTTGTAGGTTGTTTGGGCCGAGGTCCTGTGGCTAGAGTACCATTTTTTATCCTAAACTACTTCACCCCACCCTGATCTTATACCAAAATTCTGAAATCCAGCCAAGAGGGAGTAAGAAAGTACAAAATCCTTGACTTCTCTGAAACACCCAGGAGAAAGCTAAAGCGAGCATGTCTGGAGGACCTCCTCAACTACAGAGGTCCAGGGGAAAATGCAAGCATTAACAGTGAAGGTGGAAATTATCTACCATGGTCCTCAGGGGAAAGCCTTTCCTTCTTAGACACCTGGTAACAATACACCAATTTAGCTGGGCTCAACGTCTCCCTGAAATCAACTTCCACATCTGCAGAGGCGACATTAGAGCTCAAGAAGCACCTCTGAGCCCCAAGGGCCCTGGGACCTCGAGGGCACCCTTACCTTTCAGCTTGATTCACTTGGGCCTTGAGTCCAACTTAATATGTTGGGAAACCTCAGCCCTCCTAGTAGGTGGACCTGGATGTCCAATGCCTTTGTTCCACTCACAGGGTTCTTAGGATTGATGGTGGACTTCTTACTATCCACCCCTATTCCCTCTTGTGACCTAGCACACAAACTTGGGCTCCTGCTCTGGTTCCCTGTTCAGATCCTTGGCTCCCACCTGGAATTGGATGATTCTTTTGAATCTCAATACATTTGGTTGACCCCCTCATACCCTGAGAGCCTAAGCCCTTTCCCTATCATGTCAGCTACCTGGGATCCTATATAAATAGGCAGGACCCATCATTAATAAAGTAAATCATTATTATTAATAACTAAGAATTTTGCAATTGATTAAATAGTACCTATCCTGAGATTAATAATCTGTTGGTTTAGAACATAACTTCTGGGTCAGATATCAGTTTCAAAATCCTATTGTGTGAAGTTGGGCAAGTTCTCTATTCCCGTAGTACCTCAGTTTCCATCTATAAAATGAGGAAAATAATAATCCCTACCTCAAAGAATCATTTTGAGAGTTGGACGAGTTGAGATTTGTAAAGGACAAAACCAGCGTACAGTAAGTACGACATTAACTAAAATTGTGATAGTAGCAATAAAATAATATTCACCAACATCTTTTAGGCTACAGGCAAATAAGCACTGCAGCAACCCAAGATACAGGCACCCACATTTCAGATGAAAACACAGAGGCTTAGGGAGGTTATATAAGTAACTTAAGGTCATCCAGCTAAGACAGAATAGAGCCAGGGGTCAAAGCAAGACTCTTTAGTTCCAGGGCCAATACTTCCTAACAACAACATTCAACAGAGACTTATCAAGCCCCACTAGGTATCCCTATCACTCTTTATGTGGAGAAAGACATTCCGTTTAGAGGGATCTGCCAGGAAAAAGAAGCTAGAAGTAGGAAACAGAGCAGTGGCCAGGGACGCGGCTTCAGATAGGCAGAACTAAGACTCTTCCTGGCATCTTGGTCTTGTCTTTCCAGTGGAAACCCAGTCTCCTTGAGGGCAAGAGAGAAGCTTTTATTCTTCTCTTGAGTCTCCCTTAGCATGAATTAGTGCCTGAACTCTCCATCAATTCTCCAGCATATCTCCGGTCTGCGGACCCCTTCCATGCTCTGTCAGAGGCCAGAGTTGACTAGAGTGGGTTCATTGACATCTTACATGTAACTGATCATTATGTCCAAGGCAGTGCTCCATGTTAGAGTAAGGAGAGTCCAAATTAAGCCAAAAAACAAAAAACCCAAAAAAACGGTGGCTCCACACTCTGGCCTTCAGCTTCCATCCTGTAGGGGAAAGGGAGGGGGAGAAATTTCACTAAATTGTACTGTAATACATGTAATTCCATTCAGCAATTACATGTATTGAATGCTGAGCTAAGGACAAAGTAGATTCATGGAGCAGGCCAGAAGTGTAACTGTGTGAGAGTTGAGACTGACCTATAACTTGCTGTTGTTTTTAATTCAGAAAAATATCTTAAGAGGAAATACTCTAAATGAAACATTCATCTATAGAGGGAAAAGCCATTCAGTCAATAATACTAAATAATGCAAATTTATTTTAAAATGTTAGACAATAGAGAAATCTGTGAGTGTGATATAATTACTATATAACTTGACTTGAAATTAGGTCCATTTAAGAGACATTCATTGATTAGGGTCAAAACACAGGGTCAAGAGAAGAGGAAGCTACAGAAAAGTACAAGACATGGACCTTGCCTTCCAGATGCTTCCACTCTAGTGATCTGGTGGTTTCCAAAGCCAGGGTTTTGAGATTTTTACATGGAAAGTGATGTGATGATCATTCATGCTTACGCTTAATTAAACCAGAGAGTGTGCCCTTGAAAATAGGCTTGGTTTTTACCTCATCTGCTTTTTTATTTGAGGAACACATTACTTTATTCATAAGACCTGAAGTCTATTGCTTGGTTCTTAGATTAAACAAGTTATTTGATTTTTTTTTAATTTAACACTTCTTGTGCCAGCTATTTTCTGTGCCACCGCATGAATGGTATAAGCATTCAATAAAACACACACAGCTCCTGAACTACTGGATATATTTTAATGAAATTTTAAATGCATAGAGATTAAAGCTTCTAGACTGAGTACGATCAAAGAAATAGCTCCTAATAGTTCCAAATAAATCCACCGTGGCGTGAAAAACCGGAGACTAGATGAACATGTGAATATGTGAATACGTGAGCGGAGCAAAAAGTGTTAAGAAAGAAATTAATTCGGTATTTGTTAGAGTACCTAATATGTGCTAGATACCATGCTGAGTTCTAATAGATGGTGTTGGAAGCAGAGCCCCAGTCTCTGCTCTAATGGAGCTTTCAATGGGGTACTCATTAAGTAAGCCTTGTGAAACAGTACCTAGCTACATTGATGAGATGTACCAGGAAGGAAAACTCCTTTAAATAGCCCAAGAAACTCCCCCAGTTTGGTGATACAGGGGTTCTTGAGAGATGTTTTTTTCAGCAGCAAGATGAGTTGGAGTTAGCCAGCAAGGAGGAAAGCAAAAAACTTGTCATGGAGAGAGAACAACATGTCCAGGACCTTGATTTGGGAAGAAGTATGACCCATTTGAGGACCTGAAAGGATACTGGTATGGCTAATTGTAGAGATGGGGGGTGTGGAGGGTGAGGGGGAGGAAGGGTGGAGATGGATAGGAAATGGATGAGACCCAACTAGGGCAGGAAGTCCCACCAAAAGTAACATTTTGGGCACAAACAAGGGTGCATTCTGGACTTTGGATTTGAGCTTCAATGAAGTAAGGAACTGTCAAAGGTTTTAGTTAGGGGAGCTGAATCAATATGCATTTTAAAAAATCCCTCTAGTTTCTGGATGTTGAGAGAACTGGAGTAAAGGATGTGCAGAGACCATTTAGGAGGATCCTGCAGAGTTCAGTGGGAAATGATGGTGACTTGGCAAGGGTGTGATATTGGAAAGGGTGCAAAGTGAGCTGAATTAAGGTCTACTTAGGAAGTAGGATGAATAAGGCACGGTGAAAGTTTGGCTGTGGATAGTGACAGCCACAGAAGTGTCAAGGCAAGCTTACAGGTTTCTGATGGGGCAACAAGTAGAGGGTAGTGACATTTACTGTTACTGAAAACACTGAAAGAAAGCTAAAAACAATAATCAAGGCAAAAGGCAAATGGCAATCTCTCATCAACCAAATGAGAAAGACTAACACCTGAACAAGGAATAGGGAAAGGAGAATAAACTTGTGATTCAGAAAAGAAGTGCAAATGGCCAAGAAATGTTGGAAAATATATTATTCGACTGACATTCAAAGGATGCAGATTAAAATAAATAGGCTCCAGGGGCCTCCCCGGTGGCGCAGTGGTTAAGCGCTGAGTTGTGGAGCTGTCGGCAGCGGCAACGCGAGTTCGTCGACCGGACGGGGAGAATCCCACATGGTGTGGCAGACCTCTCCTGCCTCTCCCGCTGCTCCCCTCAGCAGTGTATTTCTGATCTGTCTGTTCTGCTCCCCGCTCTGGCTCTGGTGAACCCTCTCACCGCCCCACGCCTCTGGCCTGTACCCCAGCTTATATGTATAAATAAAAAATAAATCTTTAAAAAAAATAGGCTCCACTTACCTATCACAGTGACAAAGATTAAAAATATGCTAATGCTTAATATTGATGACGGCGTGAGAAATTGACATTGCTAGATACTGCTGGTGGGAATTGAAAGGGAGACAGTTTTTTCGTGGGGATAGTTGTAATCTCTTAAATATTTAGCAGTATAGTCTAAGTATATGATCAAACAACCTCACAAAGACATATGTACAAATATTAGTGTATTTTCACTAGGGAAAATTTGGAAATAACTTATATGTCTATAAGTATGGGATAAATTGTGTATATGAGTGACTGTTTAAAGAATGAATTAAAATGAATGTGTGTGGTAAGGTCCCATCCTGTAATGTACTTGGACGTGTATGTATGCGGGTGTCTGTGTGTGTATGTGGAGGGGGGGAGATATTTATGCCAAAAAGTTTAGGAGGAAATCTACGTGAATCATATTGCTTTTGACCGGTGAATTTTTGTGTATCTAATGTATTTGGGTAAATAGAAAAATTAATACTTTCAAAGAAGAGAAGGTAAAAGCTGTAATATAAGAGAGACTGTATTTAAAGGGTTACTACAAGGGAACCCAAGGGAGGTTGTGACCCATTCTAACGTGGTTTGGTGGGAGAGGGTTTCATGGAGGAAGTGTCTTTGGAAGGAGAATGAAACATCAGGGTTGCTTATTTTCTCATTTCTACCCAGCGTCAGAGCCGTATTGATGAGGAATAGGGATCTCTACAGAAAGCAAGCCTGAGCTCATTCTGCAGGACTTTCTTTCTGTTTGCACTCTAGTCATAAAACATTCATGGCAATTAATTTTAAACCAGATGAAAGGAAATGGAAGCTTAGAGCTCTAGAAAGACATTCAACAACAGCTTCGATCACTGTCCAAAGCTGTCACTTTGTCACTTTCTCCCACTTGCCCTGACCTGGTGGGGATTTTGTATTCATTTGCCATGGCAGTGGGATTGCTGGGTATTATGTTATCTGTCCTTTTTATTTCCTTGGTTACTATCTTGGATCTTTGAATAAAGAATCACTTTCATTTCACATTTGCTCAACTTGGTTTTAGAAATTATGCTGCTTCTTACCAAAGTGCCCTTTTGGAGACTTAAATATGCATTGATATGATCTATTCACTTATGGAAAAACTGGTGACCTAACAGAACAGGATGACCCTGCCTTGATTTGGAAACAGAACTTAATTGGTAGCCAGAGGCCACGGAATTACACATTTGGGGTCCAAGAAGGAGCAGAGGGGAAACGGAATACATTCCTGTGAATGTACGGGGTTAGAAGCAGGCGAAAGAGTGAGCTGGGTCATTCATTTACTAGCTGTATGGCCTCAGGCAACTTTCCTGATGTGCAAGAAGTGTTAGGTGTTTCACTGTTTCTACTTTGAGATATGACAGACTTAGGTTCAAGGTCTCAGGTGGCTCGGATCAAGCCACAGCAGGGCACTCCTCCAGGGGGTCTTACACGTCTGAGCATTGTACCTTTCAAAAGTCACTGAGTATAGTGAGTATTAGAAAAAACGTTTATAAATAGTACCTCAAACGATTACTGCGTAGATATTTTTACATAGCCTGGTCATGATTAAACATTCCTTTAAATTGTTAGCAACCATTTTGCAATTACAGAATCTTAGTTGAAAGGTAGCCTTTCAATTGGGGAGTAGAAGAAGGGGCAGAAAGGAAGAGCCACAGAAACTTCTAAAAAAAAAATCTCTGAAGAATAAACAATGTGAATTGATCTGGAAAAATGAATAAATGGCAGTAGACATGAGATACTAATATGGCAAAAATTCTGAAAGTGGAACCGAAATCACCACTGTGGGACTGGGTCAGTGGCTGACCCCACTGCGTTTCATTTTTCCCGCTTGTAAGATCTCCCAGGGTAGCTTTGAGTATCAAAAGTAATATCTGTAGATATTGTTGTTAACTCAACAGCTGTCATGTAGTAGGGACTCAAATGTGTGAGTTTCCTTCCCTCTTCTTTAGCTTTCCCTTTTAACGTGAAATGTGATCCCTGAGGTCAGCGAGTTGGGCTCTTGCCTTATTTTCCAGATGAGGTAACTGAATCCAGACTAGGGGGAACACCCGCTGAGGGCACCTGAAATCACATGCTCCTCACTCTGCCAGGTTCAAGGGTGCACAGGCAAAAGTCGTGGGAATTAAATGAGTTAGTAACTTTGGCAGTGGTCAAGATGCCATGCTGGAGGCAAGAAAGGGCGTGACGACGGGCTTGGTACTTTCCGATAGAGAACAGAATGTTCACTATAGCTCTTGTTGTCCAAAATGGTCAACCGTATATAAAAGGGAAAATTCGGAAAAATATCCCAAAATGTGTGAGTGTGTTGCAACAGTGGCACTTTCATGTTGCTCTTTCTCCTGGTATTTTAATGGTCTTTCACATTTTAAAATCATTTTGCATCTATGAAAAATAAAATAGATGACTGGAAACTGAATTTTCTGTATTGAGAACTGGGCACAATTGGGGCCTTGCTTGACACATAGCAATCAATTATCCCACTTCATATTTGATTTTCATACTTCATTTTTGAAATAATTCTCTTCCAGCCTTCGACATTCGTAATTTCCCAGGTTATGTGGGAGCACGAGCAGTTGGTAACCAATATTTGGTATAACACTTTTTTTTTTAAGATTTATTATTATTATTTTTTTATTTATACATACAAGCTGGGGTACAGGCCAGAGGCGTGGGGCGGTGAGAGGGTTCACCAGAGACAGAGTGGGGAGCAGAACAGGCAGACTGCCTGAAGTACACTGCTGAGGGGAGCAGCGGGCGAGGCAGGAGAGGTCTGCTGCGCCATGTGGG
>PVIJ01005557.1:91850-102316 GCA_004024925.1 Scalopus aquaticus | reverse complement strand
TCTGGGTTGCTTCCATACCTTTGCTATTGTGAACAGTGCTGCAATGAACATACGGGTGCATGTATCCTTTTGGATTAGTGTTTTTGTATCCTTTGGGTAAATTCCCAAAAGTGGGATTGCTGGGTCGTATGGAAGCTCCATGTTTAGCAGTCTGAGGAATCGCCATACAGCCTTCCATAGTGGTTGGACCAGTTCACAAAGTGGGATTCTTTATTGTAATTGCCTGGTTACTTGCCTGTCTCCCCAAATAGACAGTAAATAGCAGAAACCCAATAATGCTAAGTGATTTTCTTGAGGCCACATAATAAGGAGAGAATCCCAATGTAGAAATCAGTCTTCCTTATTCATGACCTGTTGTTCTGTTCATTAGCAGCAATGTTTTGTGTTCTGAAATCACTACTTCTCAGAAGGAACATTGAGATAGCAGTACACCCAGGCTCAGCAATGGAGATTCTGCTCTCCACTCTGACATTTGCTCTCCCAGGCCTCAGTGTTTCTGAACAGTGATGGCAGTTTCTTCAGATGAGTGCTAAGGCCCTGTCCAAATGTAAATGTCTGGAATTCTGTTGGAAAGGATTGTCTTGCATATACAGTTCTATGAGAAAGGGAGAGGGAGAGAAAAAGGAAGACAGAGGGAGGAGAGATCATTCACATATTCATATCTTCTGTGTCCTGGACCAGATACCAGGTACACACTTGAACAAAATGTACACCCACCTGCCCTTGGACAGCTTATGGCTTCATCTCAGTGGAGCCAACATCTCTCAGTGTTGATTGTGGATAAATAGAGTTATAGACTTCATCAGCATATTCTTTTTTGAAGGATTCCCATGTATGTGTGTGTGCGTGTGCGTGTGTATGTGTGTGTTTGGGGTAGGTGGGAGAGAAAATGCTGGTGGAAATTGTCACATTCAAAGCTAGCATGTCTCAAATTCCTGAAACAACAACAAAACAGATCAGTATGTCCAGCACAGGTGCCGCCTTCCTGTCAATATGCACTTTCCCAAATCAAGCCATTGTTGCTGTCTCCCACCAAGGTGCCAACAGGAGTGCCCAATTAGTGCCAATTTGTTTCTTGTAACATGGACACCTGTCACCAAAGAGCTTGACAAAAATAACCAACGTAGTCACTGCAGATCCAAACTGGGCTCAAACTAATCATTTAAGGTAAATAGGAAGGCTTCAAATCCCATTGCAAATCCTCCAAGGGAGCCAGTCCCTCAGCCTCTGGACAAATTTATGGTGTATTTCTGACTTATGGCAAGGCACCAACTGGCAATTGATTATTTTTTCTTTAAATGCAAGTTATCAGCCTTTCCTTCCAGTCAGCTGCAGGCTTCCCCCTGGCAGTTCAAGACTCATAGTGATAATGGATTATTGTTTCTTTTAATAGCAAACCACCTTCCACTGAGGTGGAATGAAAGTTGTGGGAGAATGAGAACAGATTTCACCAAGAAGTCCTTTAACGCTCTTCAGGAAACACCTCTAGTTCAAGTGTTAAAAAAAATAACCTTTAAAAACTAACCAGGTTTCTGCTGTGTGGTTGAGCCAGCCACGAGGGTTGTGCTGGTTACATCTGAATTAGCCCTGCTTGACAATCGCTTTTAAACTCTGTTCTACTTCATGCCAGCAGTTCTGCTCCCTGGGTATGCAATCGTTCAGGCCAGACGCCTTCGAAGGAGAGAGCGGACCTGGATTAAGAACACATAATATACAATAAGCAAATGAGCAGGCAAGACATTTTTACAAAATCACCCAGGCAGGAAAACCAGCACATACTGCTCTTCAATAGAGGGCCCATGTAACCTACTGCTTTATGAAGAACAGAAATGTCTGGAATCTAAATCTGCCACAGGAGGGGTTTCTTTGCCTCCTTGCAATGCCGTGAGCTGAATGGCAGATTTCATCACCTCCATTGTAAGGCACTTCTCATTATGAGAAACCAAACACAGGGCCTGGCTCCTAACTGGAGTATTAATAATGAAAATGGATTATGTGCGTCCTGTTTGCTAAGCAATTATCCCAAGGCAGGGATTGAGTCCAGATTTTTTGCCTCACTGCCTGAGTGGCAGAACATGAATAGATAGACAGGTATTTGCATGCAGTGTCTCTGACCTGGAGAAAATGTCAGAAGCTTGAGAGACTACAAGGAAAACTGTAGATGCATATTCTTTTGAGTCATGCTTAGTTTTGCAGTCTATTCTTGGAAAAGGTAAAGAAAGGGGGAAGGAATTTGGATTTGCTGTCACTGTTTAAAGATATCCTCCTTAGTCAAGGTGGGACCATTTTACTTTGCCCATCTTAAGTTTTTCATTAACTGGAAGTGACTTCTGCTCCCGTCTTCTCAAGGAGAAGAAATGAGTTTTATATAATTGATGTGAATGGCACTTTCCCTGGATGTTTTATAAAACCTAGATCTGGTCTGCTTAACCTAGGCACTTTTTAATGAGAGGAGGCATTTCTCTGATGCCTTGGATCTAAATTTTCTTCTCCTCTTTCACTTGCCAAGCTCCTACAAGGTGCCAGCTAACTTCCTTCTTCTGATGTCCATGCACCATTTCAAGGCTGTGCTTCAGGCTCAAATGAGCCTGTACTGGGGATATGCATTCCTCTGGGGTCCTTCAACACAAACCACCTCCGGCCTCCCCTTACATATCCTCTTCTAACTTTATAGTGTGACTGAGAGGTGGCAGTGAAAGTTCATACCAACAAGCATCACTATTGTCTCAGGACCAGAAAAGCCAGTCTTAGAAGACAGCGGGTAATAATAGCAGTGCCAACACATCCCTATGGTGGGACCACTCAATGCCAATTTTTGCAATAGGTTAAAATTACCTGGGAAGCAAAATATCTGTGGTAGAGTCATGCAGTGGAATACTACTCTGCAATAAAAAAGGAATGAACTCCTGATGCATACAACACTATGAACAAATCTCTAATTCATTATTCTAAATGGAGGGAATCAGACACAAAATCCATGCATGTACGATTCCACATTGGAAAAACTTAAAACTATACAGATCAAAACCAGATCAATAGTTTCCAGGCTAGGGGTAGAGGAAGAGCTTGACTTTAAAAGGTTGATAAATGATCCCAATTTGCTTGGATTGTCCCAGTTTTAGCCCATGAAGTCTTCATCCTTCAAAACCTTCTCAATCACAGACAAATTGAGAGTTGATCATCCTAGAATTTGGCAAAGGAACACAAGAGAAAATTTTAGGGGAGTAGAACTGCACTTCTCAAAACTAGACACTTAACACTTTGTGTGCCGGTGCCCTTTAAATTTACCAGCCCTTGGGGCCGGCCATTTTCTGGGCCACCACATGAATGGTATAAGCATTCAATAAAACACACACAACTCCTGAACTACTGGATATTATAAAAACTGTAATCTCTCTCATAAAACACCTTACACTTTCACCAAAACAATGTGTAAAGCTTCTAGACTGAATATGATCAAAGAAATAGCTCCTAATAATTTCAAATGAATCCACCGTGGTGTGAAGAACCGGAGACTAGATGAACACGTATTAATACATGAGCAGCCACCTGATGCTGGCCACCTAGACAAAAAACACGTACTAATACATGAGTGGACCACAGAGTGTTAAAATGTAAATTTTACTGTAAGTAAATTATTCCTTAACCAATGCCTGGGAAAGGATTGGATAGTGAACACTGTGTGCAGGGATTTTTTATTTTTTTCTTTTGTCTCCCATGCCATTATCCTCATAGCACCCAGCATTGGGCCTAACATGCCATAATTTTCTAAAGGAAAGCAATTATGCTTTTTTTCTTAGATGCTACCTAACATACACCACCAATAGATTTTTTAAACAATCCAACAGTCTCTGAACATGGCATTTTCCCCCAGAAATAGTTGACAGTCATGTTCTCAAGATGAGACAAATACATTAATCACCACTTTTATAAATACACTGAGCATAACAAACTCCTGGAGTGACTGTTTTTTTAATTCAAGCCCTTAAAGCCCTAGTCAAACCTTCCAAATCCAAATTTCCAGAGGAATATCCTTGGAATCTATATATGTCGTAAGGGTCTCAGATGGTACTTACACTCAAGCATGGAAAGCAGAAAAAAAGAAAAGCTGGTGTCAGAAACTCTGCCTTCAGGCCTGTTCATGTCCTGCTCCCCTTGTTTCACGTGTGATCTTTCCACCAGAATCTTCTCTTAATGAAGTGTTCATTCATTGAGACTATTGAGAAATATTTTATTGAGCACTTACTCTGCACTAGGACTGCAACAGTGAAAACAAGACAAGTAAATAAGATATGTGCAATCACAAACAGGCTGTACAAAGAAGGATGACAGGGTCACATGGCAGTGCCAGGCCAGGGGCTGCGTACAGTCAGGAAGGACTGGGTCTTTGTTGATTCGTGGCTCTAAGGCCAAGCAGGTTTCTCATAGGGAGCATAGTTGGAAAGCCACACACATAAGCTCCAGCGTTGCCATAAGCAGCTGCCACCAGTGTCCTCATCTGTAAAATAAGGAGTAGCTCTAGGTATTGTCTCTAAGGTCCCTTCCAGGCCTGACATTCAGTTTCTGGAGTTTATTACTGTAATCAAATTAAACAAATCTGATACATATTTAATGATATACATAATTGTTATTGTGCTGCATGATAATTAGCTATCAATGGTAAGCAGTGCACATAAATGACTATAATTAGTGTTTCTTATACACAGCAAACCCAAGTTTTTGGTTTTTCTCTCTCCTCACTTCATTTTTCGTAATTAGCATCAGGGTCCTCTGTTCTTCTCTGTGAAGTGTCATTCTATAATACACCTCTTTCTCTCTCACACACACCACAGAGTGATATTGACCATTTAAAATATCATCTTCTCAGATAAATACAACAACCCTGAGAGAGTTGTACTCCCTACCACGACCGAGGGACATTCCAGACGCTGTCTCTCTTGGCATCTTCTTCTGCTGTCTGGGTGCTGGGAGGACTGTAAGAAAACGGCAAAAAGTTAAGACCATTGGAACTTTCTGAAGGGATAGGAAAACCAATAGGGGAGATAGTACATGAAAATAGAGCCAATATCTCTGGCTTCTGAGACTGGTAGCAGAAGGGAAAGTCTATTAATTTGCTTGGGCTGCTACCGAAAAATAGCATGGACTAGGTGTCTTAGTCAACAGAACTTTTACTTTCTCACATTTCTGGCAACCACAAGTCCAAGATCAAGATGTTGGCAGATTTGGTTTCTCCTGTGGCCTCACTCCTTGGTTGCAGGGCCCAGTTTGTCCCTGAGTCCTCAAATGGCGTTTTCTCTTCATGTGTACATGTTTTTGGTCTCTTTCTCTTTCTGTGTCCAAATCTTTCCTTCTTCTCAGAGACACCAGTCAGATTGATTTAGGCCAAGTCCAAAGATCCCATTTTAATTTAATCAATTATTTAAAGACCTTAACTCCAAGTACTGAGGTGCTTGCTGTTATGGAGATAACCTTATGAATTTTGAGAACACAGTCTAGCCATAAGAGAAGGGAAACTGAGAAAGAGCTAATTCTCCAAACATACAAAACCTAGGAAAACAGATTTTCCTCCAGGTCTATCAATTTCCAAAACCATCCTTTCCCAGCCTCCTCAACCATCAAGGCCTAGTCCTAGCTAATGCCTAGCACCTAATACACCTTAAACAAAATCTCCGTTTCCACAAGCAAGAATCAAAGTCCTAAAAGATATAAATACTTGGGAAAGCAAGTCCTCTCTTTGGAAAGAATTTCTGGCTACTTGTCAAAGTTGTTCCCTGTTTTGATAAGGAAAGGGCAGAAAACTGAGGGTGAACTTGGCCAACTCTGCAGTTGGCTGCACAATACCCGTTGATCCTCTGGGCTGGCAGGTTTGTGCTAGGCCACAGAAGCATGGTCAGCTGAGTGAACTGGCATGCAGCAGTCCCAGCGGGCACACACACTCCCGCTCCCGCCTACACTCTCTGAACTTGTATCAGGACCCCCTGCTTCCCGTGAGGCAAACTGTAATTCCAGGCATGAGATCTGAAGATGGAATCTCCAGGATGAGAGAAGCTTGCTAGGCAAGGCGTTTATTACAAAGCAGCAATGAAAAAAGATGCCCCAAATCTCCCAAGACAATTTTCAAAGGGCCAAAAGCGACAACCTATAGTCGTAAAAGACCAAGTGGATTTCCCTAATTCTGCCTCGCCCTTCACACAACATATTGCTTTATTGTAACATGTTGTCATACACAAATTAGAAATAGAAGCAAAGAAAAGTAGATCCGGAACAAAATCAAAAAGGGATGAATATGTAATGCTGGATAAGGATTTTACATTAATTTGGTGTTTTGATATTATACCCTCTTACTCCCCACCCCCACCCTACTCCCTGCCTCTCTCTACACATATTTTCTGTAGCCTTAGCTTGATGGGATTATAAAGTACTGTCTTTGTGATCACACTCGGATATTTTCTTTTGCAAGTATATGTTGACAAAATAAGAATTGGTCCAATGAATGAATAAGGCAAAATTTAGCTAGTATTACACTTTTTTTGTTGTTGTTAAATGTCTCAACTAACTTATAGATACTAAAGTCTCACATTCTATTTCTCATGAAACTCATGATTACTTGTCTATAAAATGGGTATAAAATCCGTCTCACTTGATTTTCTGAGGATTAAATAAAAGCAGTAGATGAGATGATGACTATGCACAACAGATGATGAGTAAATCCTGGTAACCCCCTCAGTGCCTGACTTCGTTGATGGACAGTAAATATTTGAAAAATTGTGAAAGTGGGTAGAAATACCACTCTGGTAAAAAAAAAAAAACAAAAAAACCCTAGTGCAAATACAGACCAAAAAGGCAAAAGCATGCCAAATAAAATGACAATGCAGTTGTCTATGCTCTTCCTATAGCACAAAGCCCCATACCTAAGCACACAAACCCAAGATTTCCACATACTTAAATTTCTAATTGTCATTTTTCAATATATTTTTAGCATAACTTGGTGAGCCACAGTGGGCAAGATGACTTGGGAAGGGCCAAGACCTAGAAAAGACAGTCAGGTGATTGTCAGTAATCACCTGGAGTCCAATTGTCCTCAAAGGGGCAGGCAGAATGGTATGATCAGCAACAGCACATAATCATCATTATTGAGTCCTTGAAGTTATTTCACTGTGTCAACACAACTGTTCAAAGGGTATTAATGTTCCCATTAGTTTATAAAGGAATTGTTGCCATAGAGCTAGTCAATGAATGGTAGATGCTGAATTTGAATGCAAGTCACCTTTTCTTTAAAGCCCTTGTCTGCTGTACTACTGCAGCAGATAGTACAGGAGCAGATAGTCTTCAAAATTCAAGACTTTCATTAGGGAATTTTTCAGACGGTACTGGGTGATAAAAGCATTGATCTGAAGTCAAGACAAAACTGCAGAGTTGGATGAGGACCAGGCATGTCCATGAAGGATCTCCTGGCAGATCACAAAGCCAGATCCCTGACTCTGAGAATAAAGAAGAGTTCTCAAATTCAGAATAGGACATAGAAAGAATCTAGGGGTGAGGCAGAAACTTTATTGTTAAGAATTATGATAAAATGTCTAAAGCACTAAGCAACCAGCATGACTCAAAACTGCAGTATATAGCATATTGAGCAGAGGCGCCTCTTAGTCTGACAGTAACATCTAGAACTTAATGTGGAGTTGAATATACAGAACAGGAGAAATGAAAGAAAAAACACAAAGGGGTTCCTACTGGTAACTGTTCCAGAAGTATCTAGTTCTGCCTTTGGAATCTTTGGTGATTGGATCAAATATGTCTCCCAAAGGATTTGAGGAACAATCTATGGTATTAACCCTTGTTTTCAATTTTATCTACAAATGCCAAAAAGTTGTACATGTGGCAGACAATCCCAAGAAATCAGTCCTGTGTTTCATTCTTTGTATTCAGAAGATCTTTCTAAAGAGTCTTAATGAACCCTCTCTTGCCTAGTATAACATGTAACTAAAACTAAGCCTTCTTAATGCCCCAATTTCAGAATAGTATCCTACAAAAAAATAAATAAAACTGATGTTCAAATAACCGTTGAAAAATAAATATTTTCTGAAATTTCACATAGGTACCAAAGGAGCATATTGTATTTTATGATACAGAAAGATCTTAATGATCCTCTTCACCTATTTTTCTCCCCAAAGTCCTATTCATTACTGTTGCTCCTTGCCTCTCTTGAATATATATCCTACCCAACTATCTAAAAAAACCCCACCCATGGCCAAAGGAATAAGAATGGAAGCTATAAATAGTATGCACTATTTAATATTTTGTTTCCATCATAGACCCTCTAGGTCAATTGTGAAAAGAAAGCATACCAGTACTGGCTATTTTTATTGTCTGGTTTGGCTTCCCATACCATTCTTTTTTCAAAAGGTCTCCCTCACATTACCAGGATTAGATACACTCATTCATTCCATCAACCATACATTTAATAAAATGTTTATTTTGCACAGGGCATAATGAAGTGAGAGATATATAAGACACAAGCCCTACTCTCAAAGAACCAAGAATTTGAATATGGATGAGAACACATACCCAAATTATTACAGTAAAATATTTTAAGTGGTTGGTACATAAATTGTGGATTAAGAGCCAAGATAATCATTCTGAAAGATCAACCAAAACAATCATACATTGTACTTGCTTGCTTATTCTACCTCCATTCCCAAGTACACATGTAATCTTCTTGTGCCTTTTCTATTCACATGCTCCAAATATATCTCCAGTGACAGCATCTTTAAAAAAAAAATCCAGTGATATAATCTTGAATGAAAATCAAATCAAATAAAAATGGTCCTAAGTCCAAATTTGAAGGAAAAGAATTCACTAAGAGAGAAAGCTGAGTGATTTTAGAAAAAAAGAAGCAACTGATAGTCTTATGAGAATAACCTAGAACACTCAAGAATTTTATCAGTAGAAAGCATTAATTTAGTCTACAATGGACCATGACCAGTACAATTTCTAAAGAACATCATTTCTCATTTAAAACATCTCATCACTTTCAAGATTCCTCTTATCCTCTGATTATGACCAAATGTTTTCATATACTCCCAGGTTCATTTGCGAGTAGACTCCCTCACCTGTCTTTCCATCATATCATGCCGCTCATCATTACCTTCATATTCTCTGCTTCAGTCCTGTTTAATCATTTGCTATAATGGGTAACCTCTGCATCCTGAGCTTAGCCTTTTAGTGTCCTTATCACTTTATACTATAATTGCCTTTTCCCAAGTTATTCACCTACCAGACAATAAGCCCCCATGTAAACAAGGAATAGTTCTAGAAGATTCACTATTGTATCCTCAGAGTCCATCTCAGTGCCAGGCAAGTGTAAATATTTCATGAATGAATAACTAAAAACATAAGAGAATCATTGCCTGGCTTGGATTGGGTCTCTGAAAACATAAGCTGAGATGGAGATGTGTGTGGGATGTTTATTGGGTAGTAACTGCCATGGAATATATAGGGGATGGATTTGAACCACAGTGTGGATCCCATAAGAAACTCTGAAGCTGAGATAATCCCTCGGAGTTATTTCTGATAGAGACACAAGGGCTGTCTTTGTTCCCCTGGATGAGATAATTTTTTTCCAAATAATCCTTGTTTTTTTCACAATATAAGATTTCTCCCCTTGGGTGCAGTCACCATAATTTTCCCACCACCAGAGTGCCTACATATACACAATGGAGGGATGAATTATCCAATGTTAGCCGCCTCTAAGGAGGAGGTGTCACTTAGATGATTCATCTCCCTTTGGATAAGTACATTTCCTGGGAAAAGACTTAGGTGAGTCATCAGCATCTCACCCTCCCGGCAGCTGGAGGAATGAGTGCCATGGATTTGAACAATGCACCATCATGCCTACTGTACTTCCCTTGGCCTACAGCACAAGGCATGCAAGAGACTCATGGGACTATCCTTCTGCCATGAAAACTTCTGATAATAACCTCCACTGCTCCACTGATACTGCCACAACCACATTCACGTACCCATTTAGTATTTACAGAGTGCCTACTATGTGCCGGACATTATTCTAAATGTGGAGAATTTAGTAGTATATAAGACAGGCAGAAAGGCCCTGCCTTCACTGAGCTTTCCTTAAAAAGAGAGACAATGGAAAAATTAAAATATATGGAACAGAGTGTGATAAAGGATATGAAAAAACAAAGCAGAGATGGAAAATATGGAATACATGATAGGTGTGGTTGTTACAGAAAATAGAATAGTCAGGGAAGACCTTACTAAGAAAGTGATATTTCAGCAAAGCTCCTTAGATTCTTAGGAAAGATCTTTCCAGGGAGAAAGAGCAACATGTGCAAAGGCCCTGGGCGAGGAGCAAGCCTAGAAGTTAAAAAAAAAAAAAAAAAAAAAAAAAAAAAAAAAAAAAAAAAAAAAAAAAAAAAAAAAAAAAAAAAAAAAAAAAAAAAAAAAAAAAA
>PVIJ01005557.1:0-91750 GCA_004024925.1 Scalopus aquaticus | reverse complement strand
ACTGTAAACAAACTGGAAATTTTCTACTCATATTCTTCTACTCAGTGGAAAATTTAAGTAGAAGAGTAACAAGGTCTGACTTACATTTTAAAGAATTGTTCGTATTGATGTTAAAAATAGGTATATAGGGAAAGAGCAGATTCAGGAAGCCCAATTAAGAGACTTTTAATAGTCTAGGTACCAAACAATGGGGACTTTGGCCAAGGCAAGAGAAATTGATATGTTGACAAGTGGCTTGATTCTGAAAACTTTTTATGATAGACAGGATTTTCTGATGAATGGGATGTAAGTTATAAGAGAGAAATCAGGGATTTCAGTCTGAGCAATTAAAAGGATAAGACTTCCATTTATCAAGAGGAGAAAAAGAATCTCAGTGAGGGAAAGAGCATTGGGGAAACATGATTAGGAGTTCAGTTTGGGTCACGTTAATTTCGAGATGTCTATTGGACATCTAAATGGAGATGTTGAGTATATGTGAAGAGCAGGGGCGAAGTCCAGACTGAGGATGTAAAGGATGAGACCCATGAGCATACAGATGATGTTTAAAATTCATGGGGCTAGATGATTCACCAAAATGCGTATAGAGAGAGGAAAAGAGAGAAGAGGGGAGCTGATAGGAAGAAAAGAGGAAAGTAGACGAGGGGATGGGAAAAAAACGGAGTTGTAAATGCTGAGACCCAGGGCACTGTACACATAGTCTTTTGAGTCTTTGTAGTCTCCTACATCATTCCCATTCTGTACTGTGAGAATTTGCATTGGGTAGAAATGCATCCTTTGCTATAGCTAGCATGACTGGTGAACTTGGGCTTGAGAATGAGATACATCTGTGTTGGAATACAGACTCTAATATTCACTATGGTGAATGAATTAGTAGTTCTAATTCTTCACTTCCCTGTATTTGTATCATGTATCCACTGCTTCATCATGGTCCTGTGATGGGAGATATGTCCTTCCCTACTCCCTTGGGCTTGGGGATGTGACTTGCTTTTTCCAATGAATTTTAATGGTTGTGATGTAAGTGGAGGCTTGAAAACGGGCTTTTATGGCTGGGTTTGTTTGCCCATATTTCTGCTATTGGCATGAAAGGAAATACTTTGAGTAGTACTCACTTAGAGCCTGGATTCAGAATGAGACACATGGAACAAAGCCACCCTAACCCCCTCACAGGCAAGTAAAAGAGGTGCTTATTGTTGTTTGCCAATGTGTTTTTGTACTTGCTGCATTTATGCAGAAATAACTGGCTGATAGAGTAGTGTCCTGTTAGCTGTGTAGCTGGTCTCTTCATTAACCCAAAGAGGACTGACTTTTCCCCTCCGTCTGAGTTGTAATGAAGATTAAATAAGATAATGTATGCAAAAATCCTGACATAGTGCCTGGCACAAAAACATTTTTAAAGTTAATCAATAGTCTCAAATTCTTGCCCTCCTGAGTTGACGGTCAGCTTGACTTTCAATATTAGCATGGGTTCCAAGAGTAATAAGATTTTTGTCCAAATGGGTCACCCTGCCAAAGAGAAATGGCAGGTATCCAAGTTGATTTTGTAATTATCTTTATTATTTAGAATATTAACACAAGCTACAGCAATGCAGTTTCTTAGGTTCCCTGATAAACAACTTGATTCAGAAAAGCTGGCAAACCTAGTCTTTCTGGGACTCACTATCTTTAGAAATATAAGCCTATTAAAACAGTGCATTTGGGATACCGTGTGTCCCTTGAGAAATCATTGGCTTTTGTTTGTTACAAGTCAGAATGCATTCACACATGCACACACTACACCACACACACTGCCCTTCATCAGTCCAGGCTTTTATTCATCAAAATAATACCAAGTGGTGGCATAAAGCCATACTCTGCAAAATAATTCATTGCAAACAAAAAATCATCCAAATGCCAGTTCTTCTGCCCAGAATGACCTTCAATGGGCTAGCCCCCAAGACTCACCTGCAGCAGTCAGTGGCAGTAGCACATTCAATCCAACAGTGCTTATTGTGTCGCCAGCCTGCACCAGCTTTGGCTAATCCTTTTTATACCTGTACTTTCTGAAGCTGACCTTTAATCCTTGCAATCAGAATGCAAATAGTTCAACTGCTCAAGTAGCTTTCTTTGAAGTTTATGGTACCTCCTTAAATACCCCCTTTTTAGGTAAAGTTAAAAAGGAAAGTCTGACCAAGGCCTTTGTATAAATCTGGGATGACTAGTCCATAGTTGTAATCAACTCTAGGAAAAAAAGCTTGCGGCAGGTATGAATTCCAGTCTTCAAAACGGAATATGTGGTGAATGTCCAGGTCTTTATTTTCTTAAATACAAAAGTGTGGCAAAAAATGAGTTAAGTCACTATTGGAATTTATCCTGGGACTGTACTGAGGTCTTACATAAATTGAGGATATCAGGAAGGCTCTTCCCACCGTGCGTCTGTGATAGGTATGTTGCCTAGTATTCCAGTTTGCCTTCACTTGAAACCTTTGCTCTCAGCTGCCACACATACGTGGTGTCTTAGAATCTTTGCCAAGGCCTGGTGCCCTTGTGCCTAGGCACCCACCTTCCATGATTATCTTATTCCACCTTCTATAATTATCTCCTCAGAGCCCTTGTAGTCTGGCCACAAAGAGGACAAGTGTCCCACCGTGGCTCTTCCCATATCACTCCCACTAATCCTTCTGGCTCAGTGTGAACTCTGATCTCTCTTTTTGGTATCATAGCAAAGTTTGCCCTCTCTCCTCCCATTTGTCCTCAAAGACTCTCTCTCCTCTCTAGTTGCCTTAAGAGATGTGCTTATTATTGTTTGCCACTATTGTTTTATACTTGCTAGTTATGCAGAAATCACTGACTGATACAATAATGGCCTATTACCTGTGACCTGTTAGTGCCTCTCTAAATTGACTTTTTAAAAATTTTTTTTAAAGATTTATTTATTTATGCATACAAGCTGGGGTACAGGCCAGAGGCATGGGGCGGCGAGAGGGTTCACCAGAGACAGATTAGGGAGCAGAACCGGCATATCGACAGAAATACACTGCTGACAGGAACAGCAGGCAAGGCAGAAGAAGCCTGCCGTGCCATGTGGGAATCTCCCAGCCAGGCATCAAACTCATGTCGCTGCTGCCGACAGCTCCACAGCGCAGTGCTTAACCGCTGCGCCACCAGGGAGGCCCTAAATTGACTTTTAAAATAAATAACAAAAGACAAAATAAAATCTGTGTGCAGGCTGGAATTGAGACTGGGGAAGAAGAAGACAAAGCAACCCTTCCACCAGTTGAGCTTATTTTATTCTTTCTAGAACATTTGATTCCTTTAAAGAAAGAATAGAGTAGATGGTTGAGTATTGGATACATGGGAGTGGAAAAGAAAGACTGGTCACAGAACCTGCCTCCTTAATCAAACGTTAGGAATTGCCTGCCTCTGGGTTTTCCAGAAAGCAGAGCCTGAGGCAAAAGCTTATGCACATAGGTTACCAGGAAGTTCGCTCCCACAAAACTGAAGTGAAAGATAGAGGAGTAAGGTGGGGATGGGGGGGATGGGTCACTAGGAGCCACTGTTGAGTTGGCCACCTCTAAGGTGAGTAATTGCTCAATCGCACAGGACCATCCCCTGGGGACTGAATAAAGTCCCTCTCAGCACCAGACATCCCATTGAAGAGAATATATCCACCACTACCATCTCTTGTATATCAAAACTCACCCTTGGGGTTTAACTCCTCCATAATTCCCCTGTGAATGCCTGGTTGCCATGTATAGTACTGCCAGGCCAACCTCAGCTGAGAAGCCCAGGAGCTAGAGCCAGGAGTCTCTCAAAGAGCTCCTTTTGTGTTCAGTTGGTTAGAACTGAACTGGTCACCCAGAACATCTAAAACCTAAAACCAATTAGGCCAAGAGCGTCTAAAGAACTACTAAAAGTGTGTGATATAATAATGTATGAGAAACTGTGAGTTTTTAGCAAACATAAGATAGCTTTCTTAAATATATAGGTACATTTCATATAAATTATATGCCCAATATAAGATATATTAATAATACTTCAGTATACAAATAAATTAATGTATAAATATATAAAAAATACATAGCACTATATGATATATAATATTATAAAAATATGTTACACATATATAGTACATTCTAAATCTAAATTACCATTGCTTCTATCAAAGTTGCCCTTCACTTGTTCATTTATTCATAAGCAATTGTTGGGTTCCCAGTCTAGCAGTAAAAACAACAAACAAAACAAAACAAAACAAAAAAACTACTGAAGTCTCTGTCAAGGATACCATTTGAAAAAATATTGATGAAACTCTTAAAATTGGCTGAATCATCTCAATATAATTCTTTTATTGTATTTAATCATCTCAAAGCCTTTTTATGAATCCATCTGCCTTTAGGAATTCCCAGGTGCAAAAACATTCAGATCAAGAAATAGTGGGAAGTCAACCTGGATTAGAAAGTTATTAGTCAAAATAGTGATGTTAATACTGAAAAAATGTGACTACATTCCTTACAGGATTTAGTAGGCTCTTAACAGAAAATGCAAAAAACATTAAGTGAGGTATGTGCATTTTAAAAAGTAGGGTTTACTTACATTTTCTAAGACTCACCTCTTTTTAATGTGAGAAGTATTACTTTGTCGGAGACAGCAAGATAAGTGCTAAGTTGCTTTCTTTGTAATCTTCCCTCTTCTTCTATGACATATCAGGAAGGTATGACAAACCTAAAAATACTGACATTTTTCTCACTTAAGAATGATGATAGAAATAGAAGAGATTTCTTTCCCTTGCTCAGAAAGAACACAAGCAACTTCAGATTCTCCTTCTGAAATGGAGAACTGCTTGGATTGGATGATTCCAGATGACAGCTTATTTGTTATCTTTGAAAAAATTTAACAGAGATAATCTACCATGACCTCCCAAAATACTCTAAGATTTGAAGTGGGAGATAATACCATCTTTAAAAATTATATCCACTGTATTTTCTGTTCATCAATCATTCCCATGATCTTTTCCACAAAAATCAATGTGCGCTTCAAACAGTAAATTTGAAGATCTTTAAAGTTACAGGCCTTCATTGTACAAACAGGAAAACTGAGTCCCAGAGAAAAGAATGGTCTTAACTAAAGTCACTCCAGTAAGTGATGACTAGGAAGAGTCTAATGTGAAGGTCCAGCTCCTGTTCCAGGAATTTTTCTTATATGCAGTCCCTCACGGGGTGGGAGAAGAACATTAAAAATAAACATAATTTGCCTATTTTGCCCTTGGCAACACAAAATTAGCTCTATTTTGTAGAGTAGTTCAGCTCTGACTCAAAATTTGTTTATGCCCATTAATTCATTGCTCAGCCAAGCCAAAGCCATCTAGTTGATCAGGCTCCTTAGAAAACAACTTAATGATCATAAAGTCTCACTCAGGCTAACCATTGAAGGCCTCCACTCTAGCCTTTACGCTATCACCACCCCCCAAAATTCCAAAAGCTGAGTATTCACATGAGAAATATCACATTTATTTTTCCAACTCTGCTTATATGGATCTATTTATATGTTACATTAAAATAGAAGAGATTCTTTGGAAGAGACTTATTCAACAAATATTAAGTACTGAGATCCTACTTAAGGTGTCAGACTCTGTTCTAACGAAAATACAATAAACATCTCTCCAAGATATAAAATACAATTCTCCAACATTGTTTCAAATGGCTGCATAATATGCTTTTGCATGATATTCCTTTATGTAATTTCACTCAATCCTATTTAACAAGCTCCCTATTACAGCATTATTGTCTCTTAGGTCCAAATGTGCCAACCCAACTTGTCTTAAATTCTTTAACTTAATTTGACCGAAGTTTAAAGGAAGATGTAGAGTGGTAATGAACCCTCACCCTTTTCAAGTGAAGAAACAGACGTTATTAATATTCTTCAGCCGAGTATTCAAACAAAATTCATCAAATCCCTCTTTCTTGCCAAGCAATAGAAAGAGGAATAAGGCACAACTACTTGGGAATGTCCAGAATCAGAGCCCAACCTTTCCCAAAGTTAAGCAATTATTCTGAAGCAGAACCAGAGCATAGACTAAGCTAAAGTTACCAATTTCTAATCTAAAATGTAACTCTAATTTGTGACTGTTACTCCTGAAACCTCTGTTGTTCAGTTTTAGGATCTATGTTAGTGATCTATTGCTGCCTGAACAAATGACCCCAAAATTTAGCAGATTAAAACATTTTTCATCCCATAGTTTCTATGGGTCAGGTATTTGGGAGTAGCGTGGCTGGTCGTTAAAACTCAGAGTCTCTGCAGCTGAGGTTGCTTCATCTGAAGGATTGACCGGGACTGGAAAACTCACTTCCAGGAGTGCTTGCTCATTCACATGAGTTGACTGGAAGTCTTGTTTCCTTTCCACTTGTTGGCAGGAGATCTCCACTTCCTGGCATGTGAATTTTTTCACAGAGGTGTTTCAGTGTCCTGTGTCCTGGGAGCTGCCTTCCCTCAGAGTGAGGATCCAAGAGAAAGCAAGGTGGGATCCACAGGGTCCTCTGTGAGCTAGCCTCAGGACAGCCATCACTTCTGTTGTATGTTACTGACACAGACCAACCCTGACACACTGCAGGAGGGGATGACACAGGGTGTGGTATTAGGAGACGAGGACATCAGATTATCTTGGAGGCTGACTTAGGGGCTTTAGCAATTTCAAAATCTCATGAAGCTGAAAAACTCAGAAAAATGTTACAAATATTTTATTTAGTTCAGTAGCCAATTTCATACAAATGTTAAAATAGGCAAAAACTGTCCATTGCTTCATGAGAGGTAATAGAATAAAATTATAAATCAGATTAGAAACGTTGATATATATAGATGACATAGATATAGATCTATACATAGCTATACACACACAGAGAGAGACACACACATACATATTAAGCCACCTATTTTGTGAAGGCAGCCCTAGCAAACTGATGCAATTAGTGGCTGACACTTACCAGCATGCTGCTCCCCATCCCATCCTACTTTCCCTTTAGAACTAATAGGTCCTGAACTTCACATATACGTTATGTAAAATTGTTCTCCTTTACTACTAGCAGTATTCTATTTATACTGTTTCTTCATTATATATTTGTCTATATTTATATATGTTTATATGTAGGTATATGTATGTGTGTGTGTATGTATACTCACACACTAAGGGGGGCTTTGTGGTAGATACTGTGAATAAGATAATAACCTAATGCCCCCTCCCTTCCTCCTTAGCTGGCCTCCATGGTAAAGCTAAACTCTGCAGAGGAAGAGCCTATGAAACAATGACACAGCACACAGTAGTAGCTGGGGATGGCTCCCGCACTCTGCCCAGCTGCCATTTATGGAGAAGGGGGGTGACTAGGAAATATTTGAGATTTTTCTCAGTTCAGGGAATGCTCATCTGAATATGGTAAATAGTCAGTAAAAATTCAAGGTAAAAATCCAGACCTCAAGGCGATTTATCCTTACACCATTTACGTGAAAATCACCTACCTTCCCTATTGACCATTCTTACACAGCAGTACAGGTCAACTAAAAAGTACCTTTGTGTTACCCTCAAAACAGTGGGATTCCTGTGTTGTTTTTAGAATTACATTTTGGACCTCACTAATCATATTAGGCAATATTTTACTGCTCTCATTTTACCAGCATCCCTTGAGACTAGAATTGGTCATGTGACACAGTTCTAACCAATCAGACTTTTCTGTGAGTTCACTGGGGAGGTTAGGAGAAAGTTTTCTTCTTTTAAGAAAGGCCATAGCTGCTGCTGCCAGTACCCTCTACCACCTCCTGTCCTGTTTCTGTTGTAGCCTTGAAAGAGTAGACTTGCCATCAGTAGCAATGTTGCCAACTATCAAAGACAAGATAAGAAAACTGCAGAAAGAGCAGTTCTCACAAAATTGAGTCACGGAACTAAGGCCAGTAGCTCCCCAACCCTAGAATTCTTATTATGTAAAAATAAATATTTATATATTTAAGACTCTTGATCAGAACTTAGTCTTATTGCTTGTAGCCAAAACCATTATTGATGGACTAGATTTCCTACTGAATTGGGTAAAAGAGGGTCTAGAATTACGTTTTGGAATTTTTTGTGTGGAGGAAAGAGATTCGAATATTTAGATCACTAAATATAAAGTCAGATATCTTAACTATTGATTGATAGGTAAACTGAAGCTCAAGGAAGTAAAGTGATTTGACTGTGGTTCCATATCTGCCAGGCACCAACCATGGAAAAATATGTACCCACTTTTTTTTTTTTACTTTTCAGATCACAACTGAGGCTGAAAATGGTAAATAATGATTTCTCCCAATTCCCAGCTCTATAACTTTGATCATCTTATTCCCAACTTAGCCTTCAGTTCACTAGACTTAGTTTTATCTCAATTTGCCTCCCATTTAGCAAAAAGTGTCTCCCACAACCAAAAGTTATAGATCACTTTCATTACTCTTTCCTGTCATGAAGCAATACTGACATTCCTGGATGAGAGCCCTGTGAAACAGCTGTTTCAATTAAGTACTTCTCAAGTATTTGGAGACAATTCTAACTTGATGATGGTTTGATACTGTATACGGGATCTGACTCCCTATCCTCTCTTTTTTTTTTTTCTTTTTTTTTACAAATACGTTTCATCCCACAAACAAGCTCACACTATTCTGGAAAGTGTATTCTTGGCAAATAATCTGATGAGAAAGATGACAGGAAATGACAGTCAGTAAAACAACGATCTAATCATAAAAGGGATATGTCTGGAGTGCTTAGCTTGGTTAGTAGGAGGCAAAAAGCATTATTCCTCTCGCTCTACATAGACCATAGCTGTATGTTTTTCTATTTAAGTTCCCATTGAGTGACCTCAACAAAGCTGCATTCTGATGGCTCTTAACTCAGTCCCCAAAGTGCTGGAGAAAACTTTATGCTACTAAATTGCCACAGCAAAAGTGACGGAAATCATTAATAACTCTGATAATGTAGACATTAAGGTTTGGATTACTGTTTTGGGATATTGTTCTAATGAAACAATGGTTTGCTAAACTGAACTATTCACCATATCACAAAGAGCAGGTTTCTACATGTGGACACTATTGTTGGTACCTGCATTGGGAGTGGAGTTGGCAATAAGTTATGGCTCAAGAAATTGAAAGTAATAGAATTGTATCAGAGATAGAGTACGAAGTCTACACTAATGGATTAGAGTCAGTGTATACAAAAGTACCTTACAAAAAGAATGTCTCTAAACCTGTAAGACCAGAGAGTAGAAAAATAAAGACATTAACAAACCCTTAGAAATTATATCAAATAGGAGAGGAGATAGTCTAAAATAGAAGAAAAGCCCAAAGGAGTAACAATAAGTGTTGATTGCCTAACCAGATTTGTCTAGAAGAAAGGAGTCTTAGCCAGTGAACCTTCAATATTAGTATTATGCTGGTATATTTTCTTACATTGTTGTTCTTTTTTTTTTAAGGATTTATTTATTTATGCATACAAGCTGGGGTACAGGCCAAAGGCGTGGGACGGCGAGAGGGTTCACCAGAGACGGAGTTGGGAGCAGAACAGGCAGATCAGAAATACACTGCTGAGGGGAGCAGTGGGCGAGGCAGGAGAGGTCTGCCACAGCGTGTGGAAATCTCCCCGGCTGGGCGCCAAACTTGCGTCGCCGCTGCTGACAGCACCACAGCGCAGTGCTTAACCGCTGCGCCACCAGGGAGGCCCTGTTGTTCATTTTTGTACAATATTTCATTTCTCTCTCAGGCATCATCCCCACAAATCTCTCACCACCACATCAACTCATGAACTGTCATCGTAGTACCATGTGTGCTTCCCTCCTTTGACCCCTCTCCCTCCTTCCTTGCTGTGTCTCAGATCTATAATTTGCTTGCTAGTTTTGTCTTTTTTTTCTGACTTTTGTTTGGTTTTCCCATTTTCCTCATGTAAGTGAAACCATCCAATATTTTTCGTTTTCATTCTGACTTTTTTCACTGAACATAATCCCTTCCACCTCTGTCTGTGTTGCTGCAAATGGCATGAGTTTGTCTTTTTTTGATCACTGAGTAGTATTCCATTTTCTGATTTGGTCCTCAATAGTCAACTTCTTGGTAACATGGCTGTCTGTGGAGATCTTCAAATGGGGAGAAAACATGTCAATATAAATGTTATAGGTCATGATACAGTAATATTTCCAAATATAAGTGAATAAATAAGGGTTCTAAATTTCTAGTTTTATGTATCAATATCTGCTAGCTTTGTTAGGGTGATTTTGTCCATGAAAATGCATTCACTTTGCATGGATAAAAACCCAGTTTTATAGACCTGTGAGACTGAAGACTGGGGCAAATCACCATGGTTAACATCACCATTTAAGTCCTCCTTAGATAGCTGTGCAACCCTCTTTTAAGTCTGTCTTCAACAGATATGGAATGGGGTGCACTATGTTGATGGAGATGGATACTGGAACTCTTATTTTCTCTTCAAGTCTCACAAGATGCTGACATTCCTGATTTCATGAAAAGCATGCTTTCTTGTCATACTGACTTATTTTCAAACATTATGATTAGACTACAGTTAGGATTGAGTGAATACCTATTCCATCCTTTTGCCTTCAGTTAAACAATCAACCTCTTTTCTTCTAATAACCACAGAAAAGATGAATAACCATCAAGAACTCATTGAAGGCAGATGCTGTTTTAACATTTCGATTTGAAGTAGCAAAATCAGAAACCTTCTATGAAAGTACAAAAAACCACAGCTTAGGATATTTTGCTGATGTTACCTATTCCAAACCATCACCAAGTTAGAACTGTGTTAAAAATAGAGGACTGGTCAACATTTGAAAAATGGATGACTTATTGTGCCATACACTGAGGGTTGAGAAAGAATTATGAAAGAGGCAAAGTGGTATAGATATGGAGTGTGGTCTTGGAGTTTGAATTTTGACTTAGTAGCGCCAGTAGGGCATGAATTCCATTCTCTCTGCTCACCTTCTTCTGTTCCACAAAGGTCCTGCCGTTGTCGAATCATAGCACTGAAATCTATGAGATCTAAAGTCCCTTCTGGGGCTGACATTCTATGATATCAGGAGTAAAGAGAGTAAAATACTGCCTAGAGAGGCACTTGACTTTGACCCTTTCTGCAGCATAATTCCTCAAACCTTGGGGAAGTTTGCAAGTGAGTCTTGATGTGGTTGAGCATTTGACTAACCCACACCTCACTAATTAATACCCCAGCCACTCCTTCATGCCAAAGTAATGTTTGCACTAGCATTGCAAATATTATGGCTAATTTATATCACTTGAAAACTACAAATATTATCACGTGATTCTTCCCTTAAACTAAGGGAGTCTCACCTCTACCTGAAGATGTATGCAGCATTGTTATGCTTATAGGTTGCTATTTATACTGGCCATCCATTGAGGGTATGGAGACTTCCACCAACTGCATGAACACTAAGCAGCATAAATCTATTGATGATTGGGGGACGGGAGGGTTTAAAGACCTAAGCAATAACAAGGTGCTGTGAAAGGGAAAGCAATGAATGTATGGTGAATGTGGGAGGTGAGTAATGACCAAGATGCCTCAACAGGGATCTTAAGCAAAGAAACCCACTGACAGAACCTATGGAGTTAAGTACCAACTACTCAAGTTGCCCCTGCAGGGTTCACCTGCAAATTTAATAGCAACATTTCATATAGCAATCTTGTTATAAGAAATATGCCAGCCCCAAACAGCAGATATGACATCTAAGAAACTTTGTCTGCAGAGAAATACCTGCCATTTACTAACTTGCCTTGCTCATGACGGCATATAAAAAACTAAGCCAAGTCCAGGAATCAGCTTATCCTTCAGGATAGCCATACATTAGGAATTCATTTTTTCTCAGCACTTAGAAAATAAAAGAAGTTATTGAAAAGGGGTCTTTGCATGAGATACATATGACCCTGACATACTATGAATTTGACTGAAATAAATGTTGCCCTGAATTTGCAGAATAATACATGTATAAACCCAGAAACATATGTGCGTATTTATAAAGAAGATAACATGTGCTCAAAGAAAAAGTAGTTTTCCCAGTGTGGAAAGAAATAAATAATTTCTCAGCATGAAAAGCAAACACTATGACAAGAGTTCCTTGCAGAAACAAAGCTGTTACACTTACTCTCATAAGAATCAGATAATAAGTACAATTACGTACTATATTTTAAGTCAGAAATGATTAAGGTGATTGGAGTTTTGGAATTTTCTGGGATAATGCAAGCAAGCATCAATGGACCATCTGGTCAGTAGTTGCCTTCTGGCCAAAGCTGACTGCACCTTAGTTGGCAGGAAATCCTTTTATAGATTTTTCTGCTGTTTCATGTTGTATTGAATAAGGACCTATAATGGCAAGAGAATAATATTATGAAAAGGGACATAATGACTACCTACAAATTGGAGGGGGGTGGCTTTCATTTTGGATGGAATGGTTACTACCCACCAGATTCAAAGTGGATGGTGGCAGATGGAAGGAAAGGGAATAGGTTCCACGCCTGCAGGGTTCAATGAATGGACAAAGCTGCCATGCCAATGAACCAAATGACTCCAGATAACTTGGCAGGCCTCTACCAGAATAATCTTTTAGAGAGCATGAGAAAAAATAATGGACTGCAGATTTTAATTTGGGGGGAAGTGTTTATGTCTAAAGAACCTGAAAAATGGTAAGTGATCAGGTTGTGAATGTCAGTCCTTTTTAGTATTTTATATGTACATCAGTTTTTATAAATATGCAATTAAACTTTATCAGTGCTTCTTACATGGGTATTTGGGTAGTGGTGGGTTGGGGATGGAGGGAAGGTATCCTTCCTTCACTCTGAACTTTAGGAAAGCAAACTTAGTTCAGGATACTTTGTTTAATATATATGTGTATGACTTGGTTATATTAAAACACACACTTTCTTAAAGTACCTATTTGGGCTTTGCACTATATCCACTTACATGGCATGAATCATCGTGTTGCCTTTTTGGATTTTTTCTCATTTAACAAATTGACAAATAGAACTTACAGGGGTCTGTCATAAATATCTACTGCATTAAGTAACTATACTTTTTACTAAGTAAAAATATTTAGTATTTGAATGGCTGCCTATAATGATCCTCAGATAGGAAAAATGATAGAAAGCAAAGCCAATTTCCAAGGGCTCATTCTTGGAGGAGTGCATTTCATTCTCGAAAAAAAAATACACACTATTTTATAGCTGGAGGCACTACAAATTACTTAGTCCCATACCTTCATCCTAAAGATAAAACGAAGGTATGAGATATAGGAATGTTATCATCAGAATACCCTCCTCAACTAATGCAGTCTTCTTTAAAAAAAAAAAAGTATTTTATCAAAGTAGGTCTTGAATATTAAAGTAGTATGAAGGGCTATTAATAAAAACAATAGCACCCCCATTTCACCCCTGCAGAATGTCAATTCTGCTACCTAGAAAATAATTTTTGTAAATATTTAACTCTAAATAACATACTAACAACTAGATTCCTTGATTTTAGAAATTGTTCACTGACTTCTCATTAAGAAAGAGAAGGATTTATCTCATTTCAACTACCCTTTTCATCTACTTCAGAAATATATAGTATTGCTACTATTATTACTTGTGGTAGTACTATATAGCATTGATTTATATACGAGAGCATATCTTATTTCATTCATGTTCTACAGGGTTTTTGTTTGTTTTTCCTTTTGACTCCTTACATATAAAATGAGGATGTCCCAGCATAAATATTTTTCCTTACAAACCCCAATTCCTGTCCTCAGATCCTTATAATTTGCATTGTGATCTATAAATGTGAATATGATTATGTATAGGTCTTTCATGTTTTTAATGGATTGATTTTTTTAGAGCCAAAATGAAAGGTAATATTATTTATTATTTGGTCACCTAGAGCCAAGTATGTTCTGGGATTACATTTCCTAGATATGTGAGAAAGAAGGTGAGCACTGTAACACACTAAGAAAGATGATCCTTGAATCGAGATTAAATAGAATCTCTTATGCTACATGTCAAAGTCTCAAAATCATGTTACATCTTAGTTTGTTTCATATTTTGACTCTGATTATACTATTAGACTTTTCTTTTTCCTGGAGTTAGTCATCATATTTTCTTTTAGAGAAGTAATGTAAAATTTCTTTACAGCATTCCTGTGACTTTTCTTTCTAATCATTGCCGCCTTCTTGAAAGTATTCTTAGGGCTTGTTAGTTTCCTATGTAAAACAGATTGATTGCTTTCAAGCAATCTATTAAATGTCTTTTAGCCTATGATTTCATTTCATTGGATTCTGTATCAATCAGTGCCAAAAACCAGAAACCACTCTAGATGATTAAAATCGGGAGATATACATTACCATAAGAGTAATTGTTAGAAGTGTTGGAAGGACTGAAGGAGCAAAAGGAAGGTGGTATTACCTGGGACCGTAACTGCAGGGAACCTTATTTGAAATCCACCCACTCCCTTCTGCTACCAGGAAATCCTTAGCCTCCAATTCCTTGATGTTTCAGGAACACATCCTCCATGGATGCTGTTGTAAGTCCTACCAGTGTTGCTGGTGCAGTTGTGATATTGCTGCTGAAGCTACTGTTGAAATCAAAAGGTCTTACACCTCCTTCCTTTCTTCTAATTTTGTTCAAAACCCTACCATTGGATGAAACAAACCAAAACCGAACTGTCAATGGAATCTCCAAATTGTAGTTTTCAGGCTCTCAGCCCCTGAAGTACAGAGGAGAGTATAGATCAGAGGAGAGTATAGATCATTGGGTGGTTAATAAACAAAAACTGAAACAAATTTTTGGATTAGTTCCCCTATTTTTATGGTTTACATTTTCCATTCTGTTTGGTTTTAATTCCTCAAAAGTTTTGCCTGGTGTCAAAAAGACTAAAATCAACAATGTAGAGATGTATGTAGAGAAAAGAGGAACCCTCTTACACTGTTGGTGGGACAGTAGACTGGCCCAACCCCTTTGGAAAATAGTATGGAAGTTTCTCAGGATATTAAAAATTGATCTGTCATACAACCCAACAATTCCACGCTTAGGCATCTACCCAGAAAACGCAAAAACACTAACTTGAAAGGAAACATGTACTCCCTTTAACTGCGGCCCTATTTACAATAGACACACTGGAAAAAACCAAAGTGCCCAAATAAAGATGAGTAGATTAGGAAGATGTGGTCTGTATACACAATGGAAATTTACTCAGCTATCAAAAAAGATAAACTCTTGCCATTAGTGGAAACATGGATGAAGCTGGAAGGAATTATACTAAGCAAAATAAGTCAAAAAGAGAAAGAGAAATTCACTAATATGTGGAATATAGAGAAACCAAACAAAAGATCAGATAAAGCCAAACTAAGAACTAGCCCTAGAAAGCTGACTGTAGAATGGAGGCTACCAGAGTGGGAAGAGGAGGAGGAGGAGGAGGAAGAATGAGTAAGGTGGGGAGGAAGCACAGTGGACTCTAGTGGTAGACTATGGGTGTTTTGGTGGTGGGCTCAGTGTGGTAACAACACCTGAAGGCGGAGATCCTATCATTTTAAATCACGAACAATGATGTAAACCAGTGTTAGCTCAATAAAAAAAAAAAAAGACAAATCTAACATTAAAAAATGTACACTTAGATAGTTTATGTCTGAATCTTTGCATATTGGAAAATGTATGTTTTTTTTCTTCACATTTGATTGAAAATTTGGTTAAGTACAGAATTCTAGGTTTGAAATAATTTTCAATTAAAATTAAAAGGCATCACTCTGTTGTGTTCTAAAATCACACATATACCCTTCCCCCCGCTACACTACCCCCTACACTTGAAGTCTGTTACAAATCTAGTTCTCATTCCAGTATTTGTAACTGTAAAAAATCTCCCAAGTCAATTTTTCCTCAAACTACATCCTCAGTGTATTCAGTTATCTCACTCTAGAGAGATCTGCCGTCATCCTGGAACAGACCCACTAATTTTCTCAACTGAATTATTGCAACAGCCTCCTAACTGCTTTCTGTTTACACTGTTGGCCCTACCTTCTATATTATCCACAGAGCAGCAAGCATTTACATTTAAAAATGTAAAGTCAGTTAATGCCATCTTTCTCCCATTAAAACAATTGAATGACTTCCTATATCAGTTAGCTTTTGCAACCTAATAAATCAGCTAAAACTCAGTGGCCTGAAACAATAAATATTTGGTTCTATCTTGCAATTTTGTGGGTCCATGGGAAATACTTCTAACCTGGGCGAGTTTGCTTGAACTTGGGTGCTCAATGATCTCACACAGATGTCTACAGTTGGTAGACTGCTTGATCTGGCAGGACAGTCATGGCATCTAAGTTGAAGTAGTTTGTCTTTGTTCCATGTGGCATTTATCATCTAGCCGACTAGCATTCATTCCCCATTGGTTAGTCTCAGGCATCTAAAACGTCCAAGCCCTCAGTGTTTAAGTGGTCTTTTGTCTAGCATCATGCTTATACTGTTTGATCACCTAAAGCAAATCAACTGGCTAATGTTTCACTGATTAAAGAAGTCCACAATAATTGTGATGCAGGTAAATCTAAGAAGTCACATGGAAATCAAATATACTAACACATCGTTCTATCAATGGATGGATACTTCCTTTACTGGGGTTTTCATCAGATAACTTTAATCTTTGTTACTTCAGTAACCCATCTCTGTACATCTGTCATGTGCTAATAAGCACTGGCAGTATAAATTTGGCTAAGACAGCATCTTTGGCCTTTAGTAGACCACTGGAGTGAGGCACACACAAGTAATCTGTGTTTAAGATAATTGAAGGAGGGCCCCCTTCCTCCCCTCTGAGAGCTGAGACAAGAGAGAGGGAAGTCTCTGTGCTATAAGGTGAGGGGGAAAGTGTGTCCCTGGCTGATGGTTGTCCCCACGATCCACTTAGGAAAGGAACAGATACAAGGGACCCCACCAGTGAGAGTAACCCCGGAAACGGGGAGTTCATCCTGAAACCCCGCGCCATCTTCCGAAGCCCCTGCTCTCCCCTCTTTGACCTGAGATAAGAGAGGGAAGTCTCTGTGCTATAAGGAGGGGGAAAGTGCGTTCCTAGCCTATGGTTGTCCCTGAGAGCCGCTGAGGAAAGAAACAGATACAGGGGACCCTGCCAGCAAGAGTAACCCCAGAAACAGGGAGAATTCACCCCCCCACCCCCGTCTTCTGAATCTTCTTCTGAACCGTCTTCTGCCATCTTCTGAAGCCCCTGCCCTCCCCTCTGGGAACTGAGACAAGGGAGGGAATTTTCTGCAGTATAAGTCCAGCGTAACAGTGCCAGGCTAGAACTGGCCACCAGTTCCTGACATCCCAGTAGGAGCACACCAAAAAGAGGCCTTCCAATACCAGTGACACAGTAGCCAGTGCCTAGAACAAATCAGAAAACAAACAACAGGGAGAAGGAAAAATACAATTAAACAAACCCTCGAGGGAAGATCACACCGCAAAAAGAAAATCAGCTACCAGAACCCAACCATGATGACACGGAAGAACTACAACGCCTACCAGACAGGGAATTTAAAAGTGTCATGATTAAAAACATGAAGAAGACAAAAAGGAAAAGAGGGAGATGAGAAATATAATTAGGGAATTAAAGAAAGAAATTGAGTCCCTAAAGAAAGAAATGAAGGAAATGTACGACATTAAAGGATTGTTGGAAGTGCTAAAGAACTCAAAGAAAAGCAACGAAAGCAGAATCAATGAAATGGAAGACCGAATCAGTACTCTCGAAGATAAAGACATAAAAAGAACCAATAAAGAGAAGGAAAGGAAGCACAAGGGGAAAGGAATGAGGAAAGACTTCGAAAACTCTCTGACACTATGAGAAAAGGAAATATAAGAGTCATAGGAATCCCTGAAGATGAGGAGAAGGACCAAAGGAACTGTTCAAGCAGGTAATCGAGGAGAACTTCTCAAACACAAGGAAAGACGTGAAAATAGACATATAAGAAGCTAGAAGAACTCCATGCTATCATAATGAAAGGAATCCCTCAGCAAGACATATAATAGTTAAGTTCTCGAGAGTGCAAGATAAAGAAAAAAATAATGAAGCTAACAAGAGGGAAGAAACAACTAACCTATAAAGGAAAACCAATCAGGCTGACATCAGACTTCTCCAAAGAAACACTATGGGCAAGAAGAGACTGGACTGACATAATCAAAAAAACTCCAAATCAACAAATGCCAACCAAGAATACTTTATCCTGCAAAGCTCTCCTTCCTCTATGAAGAAAAAATAAGGACCTTCTCAGACAAACAGAATCTCCAGAAATTCATTACTGCTAAACCCCCACTCCAAAAAAATACTCCAAGAAGTCCTAAAGCCCAAACCAACAGAGGAATGACTAAGAAGATCAGAATAAAGCAAAGAATACAATCACAGAAAACATAAACAAAATGGCAAAAACAGACTCCAACGTGTCAATCTTAACCCTAAATGTAAATGGTCTAAACTCATCAATAAAAAGACACAGAGTATTAGGTTGGATTAAAAAACAAAATCCAACTTTCTGCTCCCTCCAGGAAACACATTTAACTACAAAGATAAGCATAGACTGAAAATAAAAGGTTGGAAAACAGTCCTTCAAGCAAATGGACCAAAAAAGAAGGCAGGAACAGCAATACTTATATCAGATGAAATAGACTTCAAACTAAAAAAGGTAAAAAGAGACATAGATGGACACTACATAATGATTAAGGGGACAATGCATCAGGAAGACATAACACTCATAAACATATATACACCAAATGAAGGAGCACCAAAATATATAAGACAATTATTATCAACTCTGAAAACAGACATTAGAGAGAATACATATATAGTAGGAGACTTCAACACTGCACTGTCACCAATGGACAGATGAATGAAACAAAAAATAAACAAGGACATTAGAGTCCTAAACAAAGACCTAGACCTCATGGACTTAATAGACATCTACAGGATGCTGCACCCCAAAAAATCCGAGTACACATTTTTCTCAAGTGCACATGGATCATTCTCCAGAATCGATCACATACTGGGCCATAAGACAAGCATCTCAAAATCATCCCAGCTATCTTCTCTGATCATAAAGGCATTAAACTAGAAATAAATCATGAAAAGAAAACAAGGAACCTACCCTCTGCATGGAGATTGAAATCCACACTAATGGAAAACCACTGGGTTAATGAGAAGATCAAAGAAGAAATTAAAAAATACTTTGAGTTGAATGACAATAAGGACACCACTTTCCAGAATATATGGGACACAGCAAAGGCAGTAATAAGAGGAAAGTATATAGCAATACAGGCCCACATCAATAAACAAGAAACTACTCAAAGAAACAACTTAATCTCTCATCTCAAAGAATTAAAAAAAGAACAACAAAAAAACCCCAAAAACTAATAGAAGTAAGGAAATAATAAAAATCAAAGCAGAAATGAATGAGCTAGAAATCAGAAAAAAACAATACAAAAGATCAATGAAACCAGAAGTTGGTTTCGAAAAAATAAACAAAATAGACAAACCTTTACCCAGACTCACAAAGAAAAAACAGGAGAAAACACAAATAAATAGGATCATAAACAAAAAAGGAGAAATTACAACAGATTCAGGAAAAATCAAAAGAGTCAGAGATTACTATGAAAATCTATATGGAAACAAATTCAACAACCTGGGAGAAATGGAAAAATTCCTAGAACTATATAATCATCCAAAACTAGATAAAGAAGACATAGAGCACCTAAACAGGCCTATCACAAGCAGTGAAATAGAAACAGTAATTAAAACACTCCCCAAAAACAAAAGCCCAGGACCAGACGGATTCACAAATAAATTCTACCAAATGTTCAGAAATGAACTAGTGCCTATCTTACACAAACTCTTTCAAAAAATTGAAAAGGAATACTACCAAAGACATTCTATGAAGCGAACATCACAGTGATACCAAAACCAAACAAGGATAACACAAAAAAAGAAAACTACAGGCCAATATCTCTAATGAACACTGATGCAAAAATCCTCAATAAAATTTTAGCTAATGAAATTCAACAATGCATCAAAAAGATAATTCACGACCAAGTGGGATTTATTCCAAGGATGGTTCAATATCAGAAAATCAATTAATGTAATCCAACACATCAACAAAAAGAAAAAGAAAAACCCTATGATCCCATCAATAGATGCTGAAAAACATTTGACAAAGTCCAATACCCATTTATGATGAAAGTCCTCAAAAATCTATGGATAGAAGGAACAGACCTCAACATGATAAAGAGCATATATGACAAACCCTCAGCCAATATCATTCTCAACAGCGAAAAGCTGAAAGCCTTTCCCCTGAAATCTGAAACAATACAAGGATGTCCATTGTCACCACTGCTTTTCAATATAATATTGAAAGTCCTAACCAGAGCAATAATACAAGAGAAAGGCATACAAGGAATCCAAATAGGGAAAGAAGAAGTAAAGTTATCACTATTTGCAGATGACATGATAATATACAGAGAACCCTAAAAACTCCACAGAAAAACTAATCAAAATAATCAATTTAGGAAAGTAGCAGGATATAAAATCAACACACAAAAATCAGTAGCCTTCCTATATGCAAACAATCAATCCAAAGAAGAGGAAATCAGGAAAACCACCCCTTTTACAATTGAAACAAACAAACAAAAAAAATCAAACACCTGGGAATAAACCTAACAAAATAAATGAAGGATCTATACAAAGAAAACTATAAAACATTATTAAAAGAAATAGAAGACACAAAGAAATGGAAAGACATCCCCTGCTCATGGATAGGAAGAATTAACATTATCAAAATGGCCATACTACCTAAAGCAATTTACAGATTCAACGCTATTCCATTAAAAATCTCAATGACATTCTTCAAATAGATTGAATGAATACTGATGAAGTTCATATGGAATCACAAAAACCCCAAATAGCCAAAGCTCTCCTGACCAAAAAGGAGAATGGAGGAATCACCTTCCCAGACTTCAAACTATACTACAAAGCCATAATAATTAAAACTGCATGGTACTGGAACAAAAATAGACACACAGATCAATGGAATCAAATAGAGAACCCAGAAATCAACCCACATATATATGGACATTTAATCTTTGATAATGGTGCAAAGAATATGCAATGGAACAAGGACAGTTTGTTCAACAAATGGTGCTGGCAATACTGGATGACTATCGACTACTACCTCACACCATGCACGGAAACTAACTCAAAATGGATTAGAGACTTGGACATAAGACCTGAAACCATAAAATATAGAGAAGAAAACACAGGCAAAATAATACATGACATACATCTTAGTAACACTTTTAAGGGCACCTACCCCAAAGCAAAGATAGTGAAGGAAAAGATAAACAACTGGAATTACATCAAACTAAAAAGCTTCTGTACAGCAAAAGAGACATTAACCAAAACAAAGAAACAGCCTACTGACTGGGAAAAAATTTTTGCACTCCGTACAACAGACAAGGGACTGATCACAAAAATCTACAAAGAACTCACAGGACTCAACAAAAACAAAGCAAAAAATCCAGTCAAAAAATGGGCAGAAGAACTTAAAAGACACTTCTCCAAAGAAGAGCAAATTGCCAATAGGCACATGAAAAAATGTTCAACATCCCTCATAATCAGGGAAATGCAAATAAAAACCACAATGAGATACGACCTTACACCAGCAAGAATGTTACGTATTAAAAAAACAGGGAACAACAAATGTTGGCGAGGGTGTAGAGAAAAAGGAACCCTCCAACATTGCTGGTGGAAATGCAAACTGGTCCAACCACTATGGAAAGCTGTATTGTGGTTCCTCAAATTGCTAAAAATGGAGCTTCCATATGACCCAGTAATACCACTTCTGGGAATCTACCCAAAGGACACAAAAACATTAATCCAGAAAGATACATGCACCCATATGTTTATTGCAGCATTATTCACAATAGCTAAGATATGGAAACAACCCAGATCCCCCAAAATAGATGATTGGATTAAGAAGATGTGGTACATGTGCACAGTGGAATACTATTCAGCATTCAAAAAAGATAAACACATGCAATTCACAGCAACATAGATGGAGCTAGAAGGGATCATGCTCAGCAAAATAAGCCAGAAAGAAAGAGAAAAATATCGAATGGTTTCACTTATAACAGGAATATAGGAGAATCAAATAAGAAAGAGACATTCAGCAAGGGAGAGAGAGGGAACAGGCTCAAAATGGGGGAGAAAAGAGCATAAGGGACTATGGTGATGGTTCACGGGTGAATTGGTGGTGAGTAATCTATGGGGAATATACAATAATGTAAAAGATATGAATAAAAATTTTAAAATGATTTAAAAAGAGATAATTGAAGGAAACTACCTGAATTGGGAAAGATTAATGTGCAAACAAAAAGAGCTCACCATGTCACATTTTCAAGAACTGGCAAACCTACACTTTGACAAACTGGTAAATTTTTAAAATGTCAAATATAAAAGAAAAAAAGCTTTATGTAAGGAAATCTTAAAACAGGAATCATCAAAGTAAAAAGGTATCAGGTTGACCTAAAATTTCTCTGAAATGTAATATGCAAGAATACATGAAACAGTACCCATAATTTTGTAAAGGTTCTGACCTGAGAAATTTTCCCCAAATTTTCTCTGTCTGAAAAGAAAAAAATTCTCAGGTTTACAGGGCTGTCTTTAAAAAAAATTATTTGAGTAGACACTCCTATTAATTGAGAAATTAATTCCTATTAGGAATTCTACAACAAATTCAAGTTATAAGAAGATTTGAAGGTTATAACTTCTTATATAACCTATAAACTCAGGAATCCGGCTGGATTACATTTGCATATTGTCAGGTAGATACTATAATCTGGAGTAAGTGGGTAGCCCTACATTCAATTGTCTTTGTTTCTGCTCTTTTCCCAGGACAAAGAAATATTTCCATAAAGCTATATTCTCCCTACCACCCTCAGGGGGCATGTTTTAGCATGTTTGATTTAAGCTTAAAACAACCAGAGTAGCCCTTCCAAAATGGCTAAACTATTTGCATGGTTTAGATAGTGCTGGGCTGATTAATTGACAACTTTTTTCCTGTTACACTAAAGCAGAATTGCATTTATTCCTCCATTCATTTGTGTATCAATTTATTCAACAGGAGACATTAGGTGCCTCTATTTGCCAGTCACTGTGTTACTCACTAAAAGTGGAAATAACAAAGAATTCCTTGCTTTATAAAATAAACATCAGTCAGATAAGAAAAATATCTTTTTTTTTTTTAAGATTTATTTTTTATTTATACATACAAGCTGGGATACAGGCCAGAGGCGTGGGGCGGTGAGAGGGTTCACCAGAGACAGAGCGGGTAGCAGAACAGGCAGATCAGAAATACACTGCTGAGGGGAGCAGCGGGCAAGGCAGGAGAGGTCTGCCGCGCCATGTGGGATTCTCCCTGGCTGGGCGTCGAACTCGCATCGCCGCTGCCGACAGCTCCACAGCGCAGTGCTTAACCGCTGCGCCACCGGGGAGGCCCCAAATAAGAAAAATATCTTAAATTCTATTTTTATTGCTAATGATTTTAATCAAGTGTAGAGTTTGCATTTTTTTAAACACATGTTGATTCACCTAAGCTTTAGCTATTTAGATTGGGAAATGTTTTCTGATGCCAAAACTCTTCATATTTCCACCTGAAACCTACAAATGTTTTTATGAGAAAGTAAATGCAAAAAAAAAAACAAAAGAGAAAACGCACTAAAATAATAAAAGTAACTCTGAGGAATAGAAAAAGAGGGGTTTTTGTCTTTTACTTTTTTGAAGGTATGATTCACCTATAATCATTATATGTCACCTTGTTAAGGGTGTATCCATGAACTCTAGCTGCTTGTATAGGAAAAATAATCAGTGACATTGCAATGAAAGTTATTTCGTTCTCATGTAACACATTCCACTCAGTTGTTCCTGACTGGGTGCATTCCTTCAGGTGTGATTCAGGAGCCCAGGGTCTCTCCATGTTGTGGCTCTGCTATCTTGAACCTGTGACTTCCAAGCTTTTCCTGGAAGTTGTGCCCATTCCTGCATTCCGGAAGGAGAAAAGATTCCCCGGGGCGGGGAGAAGGGTTCATGGGTCATGTTTAGAAATGACACACAACACTTTTGCCAACACCCCTGTTGGTAGATCTCAGTCCCTTGGCCACACTTAGTTGCTAAGGAAGCTGGGAAATGTAGTCTAGTTGTACGCTCAGCATGAAGAAAAATGAGTGCTGGTGAACATATCAACATTATGACCCCATCTTCTCTTTGTGTCCCTAAATAGCCATTTTACCTTCATTCTGACACACACAACATAAATGCCCTTTCCCAGAGACAATTTTGAAAAACAATTCAAAAGTCCAATGAGTCAGGCACCTGTCTCAAAGCCCCAAGATACATACACAGTCCATGCCTTCCATCCAGATGTGGCGCCTTGTGGCCCAGCAGCTTGAATTAAAACAATTAATCATCTTCCCTTGCATCTCTTTCCAACACATCAACTTGATGGTGGGATGAGAAAAAGATAAAAGGAATAAATACTGCCATTCAGACAGTGGAGCAATGGGGGTGCCACCGCAGGTTCCCATGTCTGGGAATAATGTAATCCCACCCCGGCTAGCATATTGGGTTCCCTGCCCTGGCAGGAAAGCCTGGTCCTTGCATGGACCCTGATTTTGCTCTCTGGGAATAACCTAATGGTCATTGTTCCTAGCTTCTGATTCTGCCTTCTGGGAAATTCCTGTTGTCCCTCTTTCAAATCACTGTTGAAGAAAAAATCCTCTTTAGAGACTACACAGCTTTCACAGCAAGAATTTAGAAGAATTTGGGGACCTCAATTTTAAGTCTCAAATATTTGGAGAGATTTTTAGTCCAGGCTTGTGATTTTTTTTTGTTGTTGTTGTTGTTGACATTCACTGTGCCCTAAAAAGTACAGTCAGCTTCTGGTAGATTTGCTTCCATTTATTTATGTGTACCAGTAACCACCCAAAGTTCTTTCCTAAATAATATTTTTAGACCTGGTTTATTTCTTTGTCTTACCCTGTTCCCACCCCTTCCCACCATGCTTCTCTTATTTCAAGATGTCTTTCTTGAAAGTATCTAGAATTAGGGTAGGGATGAGAAGGCCAGAGCCTCAAGCTGATGTTTGCCAAATGGCTGAGTTTTACTGGATATTTGTTGCACAAACTCTTTTCCATGCTTATCTCAGTATTCGGAGTGGAGTCTAGAAGCCAATAGCTTTTTCAGCCCTTGGTACTCCAAATTTCTAGACTTCCTAAACCCTTTATTCCTGCTTATAAACTGGTCATTTTCATCCTATAGTTATCTTCCTTTTTATTAAAGTAAAATATTTATAATGAAATTTACCAATTTATCCATTTTTAAATGTGTCATTCAGTGACAGTAAATGTACTTAGGTGGTTTTCTGATCACTACTACCCATCCACAGAACTCTTCATACTCGCCATCTGAAACTCTGTACCCATTAAACTTAACTCCCTCCTCCCAGTTCTAGGCACCCACCAATTACTCCCTGTTTCTATGAATTTGACTAAGTATCTCATATACATGGACTTCTTCCTGCCTGCATCCTGGATTTCCCTACTATTCTCACTTCTTTTTGAATTTGATCAATGGCAGGCACCAGCAGGAAATCAGGAGCCTGAACTCTGAAGGATTCTCATCACACACGCAGAGAAATAGTAACTATGGGAAGTGATAATTAGTTTGATTGGGGTAATCATTTCACAAAGTATACATTTATCAAATAGCTCATTGTGCATCTTAAGTGTATAAAACTTTCGCTGTCAAAAAATAAAAGAATACTGGACAGGACAGACTTGATAAGAGACCATGTTTGCTAGAGCTCAGTGAGAGATGGGAAGAACAGACAAGAAGGGGCCAGTGGACAGCAGGGGCGTCACTATGGCCTTGGAGGCCACAGTAGGAATTTTGGATTGTGTTGCAAATGTAATGGGATGGCACTGGGATTGATTGAATGATTGAAATAATTCAGAGTTTAAATGACTCACTCTCTACACTATGTGGAGAATATTGGTAACCTCGGGGTTATAAGATTTATGGTAGTTTTTTTTTTCTCTGTGTTTGTGTTTTAATAATAAGCATAGTTTAGTTTTACAAGTGAAAAAATAAAGCATAGTTTATAAATACAAAAAGGCAATTGTATTAGCTATTTATTGCTGCATAACAAATTACCCCAAACTCAGCAGCTGAACACCACACAAATGTTTATTATCGCATTGTTTCTTGGGCTCAGGATCCCTGAGCAGCTTAGCTGAGCGCCTCTGGCTCAGTTACAGTGACAGCTGAGGCTGCAGTCATCTCAAGGCTCTGCTGGGCGAAGATCTGCTCTGAGCTCTGACAATCTAGCTCTAGCCAGCCTCAGATCCCCTCTGGCTATTGACCTGAGACATCAGCTCTTCTCCAAAAGGGCACCTATTTTGTTCCCCCACAGTGAAAGGATCCAAGAGAGAGCGAGCCCCTAAAACAGAAATCACAATCTTTTTATAACCTGCTGTCATAAGTGACATCCTATCACTTCTGCCATATCTCGTCATTAGGAGTCACTAAACCCAGCTTACCATCAAAGGCATGAATACCAAAAGGTGAGGAACATCAGGGGCCATCATTCAGGGGCTAACCCAATAGCCGTGTTCTCCAACCTCTTCACTTCACCAGAGGGAAAACCCATCTGAATATTAACCTATACTCTACTTCTCACCTAGTAGCTCTCACAGGATGGTTGTGATGACACTTTTAAAAGGTTTTGAAAAGTTCCCAGCACCAGAAAATGGAAGGGTTTATTTAGCTTTTCTCTTTGACCCTTTCCTCAGTGTCCATTCCAGATCTGGTCTACACTCATCCCCGTCCTCTGCATTAATCATCTGTCTTTCACGCACAGGTTATGCATCTTCTTCTAGAGTGAAAACCTTCCAGTTTGAAAAAAGACATAACAATAGGGAGCAAGAAATCAGACTCTTCTAGGTTTAAGATGGTCTTTCTAATTTACATTTACCTCCCACAGTGTTAAGTCCTAACAACCCAATCTCGAAAGGCCTGCACATCCAGCAGAGATGAGAACAACAGAATGTGTGTCAGGGAAAGGCTAATGGCCAGGGAAGGGAGGACATCGGACTTTAGCTTCTTGGCATTTGATATTTGTCTTATCTCAGTCTGTATTTTTTCTAATTTGATTTAAACTCCTTGAAGGCAAAGACCTAGTAGTATCTGAACTCCAAATTCAAGTTCCCGTTAACCATTTCCCTGGTGGAAGTGCTCCTTTATTGAAAGTAACTCAGTTTGAGAGAAAAAAAAAAAACAAAAACAGCAGTGACAAAGAACCCTAAAATTCAACCTTGCCTAAATTGTGCCATGCTACTCCACAAAAAAAAAAAAAAAAAAAATTCTCAGAATACAGCATCTGTTTCCAAACACAAAGATCTGACTATGGATAACTTTGTAACATTTTCCAGTTTAGCTTTTTCACCCCAGTCTTCTCTTTCTGGGACCTACTTATACCCCCAAGTGACTTCTTCACTTTTAACATCTTCTTGAACTACTACTACTTTACCCTTTTGCCTATTTTTTTTAATCTGATTTCTCTGAGAAAGAAATGCATTCATGCTCAAGTACTGCTTTAGCCTAGTATTTGCATAGGCACCATTTCTCCCTTCATCCAATTACAATATGGAAGTTTATTCAGCAGTTAAAGGAATTCTTTCATAACCAGCAGCTGGCTATAGGGAATGTGGAAGAAAGGGAGCCCCCTAAAATTACGTGAGATTTACTTGTTTGAGGCCAAAATTAAGCAAGATTCAGTCTCTGTAGGGCAAATGAATTAGAAGGAAGGTATCAGAATGGACTGCCCATTATCTGAATCCCTTATGAATACATTAGCATTAATTAATACATACATGAATATGTTTTACATTAATATGTGTTGTTGAAATATATGTGGGCCGACCATCTGCTGAAGGGCATGAAGGAAGCATTCCCAGAATTCTCTCAGTAGTTATGAACTATAACTATAGAGTTCACCCCTATGTTCGCTCTCCATGTTTGGACAAGAGGTGTTTTAGCTTCTCAATTAAGTGAAAACTTCTTTACAGGCAAGAAGGTAAAGACAAGAAAATAACGGTGTCAGCAAGTATTCTGTTTAAATCAGAGGCAAATGAGTTATACTGAATATTTGGTGCCTACTCTACGTCAGGCATCGTGCAGCTATTGAAGGGAGGAGAAGCTACAGGTTATTGTTTGATAACGTCGTACTTGGCCCACATTATTTCATCTAGTCCTCCACAATGATCTGAGGATTAGTGAATGAGATCAACTTAACAGAAGGAAAAAATGAGGCCCATATTGATTTGTATGTCCCGAGTTGTAGATCCAGCAGCTTAACACAATTATTCATTCTTGTTCATAAGCCCTGTTCTGCAGGGAGTGGGCTGATCTGGGTGCAGCGAGGTGGACCTCCGTGCTGAGCCACCATGCGGGGTTTGCTTTTGAACTGCAGATTAGGTCCAAGATTTGTGTTCAGATATGTCTCACTCTAGTATCTCTGCTGTGAGACAATGCATTTCAACTTTAAGAGATTCTCAGGTTGAAAAGGCCAAGTCCTTGCAAATCCTTGGTGAGGGAGCGAGGCAAAACCAGGCAGACTGGGGAGAAAAAAAGAAAGAAAAGGAGACAGAAAGAAAAGGCTATGGATAAGCATGAGAAAATGGAACAGAGAAGGAAAGAATATGAGCTTCAGGAGAGGGGTGGGTGAGGGGAAATGACCACAAAATAGGGTAGAAATTGATGGCTTTCTGAGATATAAGCATTCAATATTAATAATATTCCTTAAAAGTCCGATTGCTGAACAATAGAAAGGTCCATTGTTTTTATCTTATAGGTACTAAGGGAAGGATTACAGGAGGAAAAGATAACAGCTAATATTTATTAAATGTCTTCCATCAGGGCCTCTGCTAGTCCATGGTTTTGGAGAAGATGAGAAAAAGACATTCTTTGTTTGAAGGTAGCACCACAAGCATAGGGCTTGGTTAACTGACTCTACTTTCAATCCCCACTTGTCCTCTCATTTGGGGAGTAGCCTACTGAAATGTGCAGGTTGACTCTACCTGCTGTGTAGGAGGACCTATACATGCATCATCACCTTATTGCAACACAGCAATATTTATGCCCATCTTGTGGATTAGGAGTCAGAGGCACAAAAGGATTAAATCTCACTGCACATTTATACACACACACACACACACACACACACACACACCATGTATCGATATATCAAAGAGAGCAAATCCACTTAAAGTGTATTAACTACAAATACTTTTAAAACTGAATAAATGCTAAGGTAACTTGTTAGCTAATTAGCTGATTTAATTAAAAGTCCAGAGCTAGAGTGGGCATGAGTTAGAAATGATCAGAGATGGGTGGATTTTCCTATAGTTCTCTCACATTTGTCCCCCTCTGGGTGCCAGCTTCATCCTCTACCTCCATGGTTGCAAAAGACACACAGCTATCCCACAACTTAAAGCATATCATCTAGTAGTTCTCAAAACCTAAGAAGAAAATTTATTTTCCGGGAGCTGCTAAGCCATTCTCGTTGACCCAACCTGGATTACATGTTTATTCCTTAAACCAATCATTATGATCAGGGTGAGGTTATGCTGGTCACATACACCTAATCTATAGACACAATCTGTAGAAATTGATGAAGCATCAGTTTCTCCAGAAGGCATAACTACTAAGGAATTAAACAGCCAAATAAAAATTAATGTTGGAAAAAGGAATGGGAAGTTGGGAGTATATTCATATGTCCACCACAACTGTGATAGATTTTCTGTTATTATTTGTTTTCACCCCTTTCCTATTTCCATGTGTACTGTCTGAACTTCACTGTCCCTGGGTTTAAGCATGTGACCAACCCTTCCCTGCCCTTGACTTTGAGCTTGGTTAAGTAACTCATTTTGGCCAGTTATGACACAAGCACTGTTGGATCTACCTTCTGGCACTTCTGCCATCACCTCAAAAACATAAGCCAGGTAGTCCCCTGGTCCAAGAAGATGAAAGACAGCTGGAGCAGAGGTGGACCTAACCTGCAGCATAGAGGCAAGCCCAGGAAGAAGGCCCAGCCCAGGTCAGCCCACCCCCAGCCGACCTGGGTCTATGAGCAAAGAATGAATAATTGTGTTAAGTTGTTGCATCTCCAAACATCTTAGTATAGTAACATTTTTGCAGTGCCAGGACTGAGAAAGCAACTAAGTCAAAGCTGGTGTGTGTGTGATTTTCTTACAAACCACCAAAGAGCATTGCTCCATCCTTGTTTTCTCTTGGCTGCAATCTAGCCTAGGTCTCAGCTGAAAATGAAGACAGCAGCTTTATTCTCCATTTTCAATCACACAAAAACATCTGATAGAGTCAGCAGCTGCGTTCAAAGGTCCTTGTAGAGGACTTGCTGACTAGCACCCCATGTTAGCTGGTCAGTTTCATAAGGAAGAACCACGCAGCCTTCCCTTCCAAACCCTGCCAAGCGAAACCTTGCAATAGTGAAATGGCTGCACCTCAAACTGTCATGTGATTTCTGGATCATAGGAATTTTAGAAACAGATGGTGAGCACAGACGACAGTGACGGTTGTACTATGCGTTTGGGGCAAAGGGGAACGAGTGAGCAAGGGGGTGAGAATTGAGCAAATTCTGGAGGAGCACTGAGAGCGAGAGGGTGGTTGAGTGCCTATATTCTATCTAAAAATGCACCCACAGGTTGCAAGAAGTTGAGAAAGAAAAATACCTGAAAGGCGGCTGTAAGAGGGAGGAAAAGAGACCAAAAAGAGAAAAAAATTGTATGGCTTCTAAAGCAAGGAGGTTTATATATAGGTTTCAAACAGTTTGTTTTTTTTTAAATCACACCAGAAAAATAGGCAGCAAAATTAATCAATTCACCTGAGCTTGACCTTTAGGTGGGTGGATTTGTTGCTTGAGGAAATATTCAGTGTCAGAAGAATTAAAGAGTGAGCAAATATACAGGAACCAGATTCACATGACCCCAGTCACCCCACATTCACCATGCTACTGTGCCCTGTTCCCCCGGAACCCCTCTCATTTGTGGTGGTGGGGGGGCGATTTCTGTGGACGTCTCAGATGGCTGCTCTCCTAATTTTATCATGAAATGTATTTCCCCTGGAGCTGGCATTTATCGCTGAGTTCTGGCACGGCTCCTGAAATGTTGCATCTGCACCACTAAACTGAGGTTACTTGTAGTTCATTAATATGCAAGAGGGGCCGTGAAATCATTCCTGTTTCTGACAGGAGTTCTTACATGCCTTTCTGGAATGCTTCATTTCTGAAGTGGTCTGGCACCGAGACTTTCCTTGTCTTCTTTTAATCAGCTCCATCTTGTCACTACATAAAGAGTTAAAAAAAAAAAAAAAGCCTTCTGAAAATCTCAAGGAAGATGCAGAGCATCTTTCTTTCTCTTTCCTTTCTCATTTTTTTGTCATTCCCCCACCCCCCTCCATGAACACATCAAAGTAAGAAGTGACATGCAGTGCCCTGGAGCTCTTAGCAACATGCTTTTAGGTTTGGAAAATTTCATTTTATACCTTATGATGATTACATGAGGAAAGATGAAATGTTCGCTTTGAGGTTTGTTTGAGAAAGAGATGTAATAAATGTTGTGGCTTCCCACTGAATGGAATACATCCATTCTGGTCATGTGGGGAGATATTAAAAATTACATATGTGTGTGCATGTACACAGGCTGTGTGACTTCGGTGGCATCTGTGGTCCTCAATGCTGAGAAGGTGGTTTCTTTCAGAAAATGCTGAATAAAGTTTTTCATTTTATCCAGCTCTGAATGTATTAGATTCCAAACAAAAATGAGTTCTCACCCTGTTTGAGCTACAGCAATCCCCTTAAAACCAGTCTCCTACCCCAACCAACACACACACACACACCAGCATAAGATACACAGAGACTGACACAGCTTGCAGTTCCCTTAGCTGAAACCCACAAGTATGCCCACCTATTGAAGAATTAATCCAACATCCCTTTTCCAGAAAGTTCTTTTTTCTAAATGCTGGAGTAGGACAGAGGGCATTTGTGTTTCGTCCTGGCTATCATGATTATTATTATTATTATTTTTTGTCCATGGGTTTTTGCTTTTTGCCTGGAGGACTTCTCTATTAGCTAGGAGCTGAATGGAAAATGATAAGCTCATTTCACCCAGGAAACAGAGCCAGAAAGGTAGGGAAATATGCTCATAGTTTCAGCCCTGTGCTCCTTAGTAGGAAAAGATACTAGAAAGAAATCATGTATTCACTGAGTAAACCATTTTCCGGCACACAGAAACATGCAATCTCAGGCTCTATTCAAAGCTCTCACATCACACATACCGCTCTTTGTTCAGCCCACAGCTGGACCACACAGGTTGTAAGATGCAGGATTTGCACAAGCTTTGCCCATCAGCTCTGGCAGGCCACCCTCCATATAAAAGTCGATCATCAACCACCCTCAGGGGCAGTTCTTCAGCCTCGCTTGATCACGATAATCATTTGGGTTTAGAGCAGAACTATGAAATTTGTGCTCTGGCTGCAGAAAAAGGAATGATTCTGATCCTTTTTCATAAATAACCTAAACCCCAGCTCCTCGATGATGCTTAATCTCTATTTGCTCTCCCTCTTAAGAAAATAAGAAATCGCTTTGATTGAGTGCTTGCTGTGCACTCTCAGATAGATCCCCTGCCCTTTTTCTGATCAGCTCTATATTTAAAGGGAGATGACAACTTGTATTTTTGGATATTTAATTTTTTAAGTTTTCTCAATTAAGCCCCACATTCCCTCTGAGGCAGGTACTATCATTATTCCCACTCACAAAACAGGAAACTAGAGCTCTTTGAATCTATACAATTCCTCCCGTGGGCTCCCACAGAGAGAGAGCTGAAATTCAAATTCTGGGCACAGATTCCAGAGCCCATGCAGCGGGCCACTGTGCTATACTGCCTTCTACTGGTGAGAGGTTCTTGGGGCCCCATAATATTCTGTCTCCCTCTTGAGCACAGTACTGTAGTTTCTGCTTACAGATTCATTTCTTCCATAAGTTTTAAGCCCCTGGAGTTATCCTGGGCATTTGTTCTCCAGTGTCTAACACCTCAGAATGCTCAGCAAAGTTTGTTGAGTGAATTAAAAAAAATAAATGAGTAGGCACAGTATGTCAGAACACTTAAAGGAGGGGGAATAGAGAATAAGATTCAGGAGGAAGAAAAGAATTGGGCCTTTGGTATGAAAACAAGCATGGAAAGAGGAATGGAATTTGATTCTACTTAAATGAGAGAAAGGAGAAAGATTTGATGCTGATGTGACCCTTACTTAATGCATCCTGCCACGCCGTTGGGAAAGTCACTGTACAGAGGGTGGGCAGGGAGGACTGGTATGTCTGTTGGCTTTCATAGCTAGGTTGAAAGGGTCATGGAATGGGTTATTGTTCTGTAGTTACTCCACGGCTGTCTTGGCTGGGGCCTCACTTTGTTAGTCTGTGTGGTGAAATAACTAGAGACCTGGTAGCATTGTATGTAATTGTTTTATAAAGTGGTTGCAAGCACTTTGCAGAAAGTTTCTTATGAATAACTGTTATTATCATCAGTAATAAAAAATAATGCATCATTGATTGCTTTTTATGAACCAACATTATGTATTAGGTCCTCCTCCCCATTTTTAGGCAGGCAGGGGTTGTGGCTCACAGAATTGCATAGCGTCCTCAGGTTCATGCAGCTGGCAGAGCAGGGCTTTGAATCCAGGTCAGTCCTTCTCTGAAGCCCATGTGAAGGCACATGTGGGACCCTAGGCCACTACATTTCTCCTTAGCAATAGCCTTAGCTGAACCTGCCATCACTTTGACTCACAAACCCTATTGTTATCCAACTCTCTGTACCATCCTGGCCTGCCCAGCGCTGGTTGTTCCCAAAGGGAAACTTCTCAGGGGTCCCTTTGGACCATTAGGAAACACTCAGCAATGTTCCTCCCCCACTGTGCCCCCACACACCCAGTAACAATCCTGCCTGCTGGTGTTCCAGACCAGTAGCATACTGAAGCAGAATGAGCAAACTGTTCCCTAGAAACCATCCTTCCTGCTCCTCTCCCTCCTAGGCCTTAAAGCCAAATCCCCTTGTTAATTCAGGGAAGGCATCATGTGACTCCACTGTCTCCAAGCCTGTCACTTGCCCATTCACTCACTACTTACTGGCAAAAATATTCTTCTGTCTGCATGCCATCAAATCTTTTTCCTTCAGTGTTTCTATCTACTCCCTTCCAAATTTAAAATTTGCTTCCATTATTGTATCAAAGACATCAGTAGAAATTTGATGCAAACATAAGAGCTTTTAAATGAATCATCGTTTGGCTTTGTTCATTACATTCTAAATGTCTCTAAGTAAACTCTTTAAAGACTACTAATAATCATAGTGAACTTACATGTGTGTGTATGACTAGCTCTTACAGGTGTGTATTTGTAAGTATCATATATGTGGATGTGTGCACCTACGTGGTAAGTAGATAAATATCTTAATCACACACAAAAATGCTTATCTTGGTTTTTGCCACTTGTTTGTTTGCTCATGAATAGATCGCCCACCCTTGTTCTGCCCTGTTATATTTTGGTGTTCTTACTTGCTTTGAGATAACATTAGTTTCCAAAACTGTATATGATTCAGAGGTATAGGTTTATACTCCTTCAGATGTATATTACCACACTACAAGGCACCCATAGTCTTCAGCCATAGTCCACTGGGCCCCTCCATATTTTGCTCTCTGCTCTTCCCACCCCCCCTACCCCACGCCAGTACCCTCAATTCTGCAGTCAGATTTCTAGATTTTTATTGGTTTAGTATTGTCTGACCTTTTGCTTTGTTTTCTCCATATTCACATATAATTGTATTTTTCAAAAAGATAAGAACTTGTAAATATTTTTAAATATTTTTTATATTTTAATTAAATTAAGATATTAATTTGCACCGTGCAGTTATATCTGTTGGACCAAGAACAAAAAGCTAGAGGCCCAGCCTTGGGATATGAGGTTTACAGGAGCTTAACCGCACTTTCTAAAGTATCCGCAGCCAACCCTATTAAATTTACCTTGGAGTAAAGATTACTTAAGCTTCCATCCACTAGGCAAATTTGAGGAGGGTAACTAATTTGTATTATGCAAGCAAACAGAACCCACATCAGGTCATTCAATAGAAGGGATTTAATATGGGAAACTGTTTACAAAGGCATTGAAAGAACCAAAGGAGCAGTGAGGCAACTGGAAATTAGGAATGTAAGAAACCCCTCCAGTCCCTGGGGTACATAAGCAAGGAGAGGAGTTAGAAGAGGAGGCTGCTCAAGGCTTGCTGGACCACCAGAGGATGGCCTGGTGGTGGGCTGAGCTATGGAGGGGACACAGGGATGGCCAGAAGCTGAGAGGGGGAAGAAATGCTCCCCTCTTCGTGTCCTTCAATCTCCTGCTGGTACCAACTACTGAAAAAAACCTAAACAAAATCTAGGAAGCCTAAGAAATGGCTTTTGCGGGCCTACCTGGTGGCGCAGCGGTTAAGTGCTGCGCTGTGGAGCTGTCGGCAGCGGCGACGCGAGTTCGACACCCAGCCAGAGAGAATCCCACATGGTGCGGCAGACCTCTCCTGCCTTGCCCGCTGCTCCCTTCAGCAGTGTATTTCTGATCTGCCTGTTCTGCTACCCGCTCTGTCTCTGGTGAACCCTCTCGCCGCCCCACGCCTCTGGCCTGTACCCCAGCTTCTATGTATAAATAAAAAATAAAATCTTTAAAAAAAAAAAAAAAAAGAAATGGCTTTTGCATTGATCACCACTTTGAAACAGAGAGCAGGGCTGGTAAGCTGAGGGAAGGGTTCTGAGAGCAAATGGAAAATGACCAGCCCTAACTTCATCACTCAAAACCTAATTAAGACCTTTCTTAAAAATTGAGATGTATATTTATATGTAGATACCAGTGCATATATTGCAGAAGCAGACAGTCTAAAGAAAGGTTGACTTTCAGCACTTCCCTCAGGAGGAGGTATATTGAAGTCAGGTCTCGGCAAGTATGTGACTTGCTTTGACTGTGAAGTAGGAGCAGAAGTAGTGATTCTGCACCTGGACAGAAGCTACCAGAGCCACTGCAGGGCTCCACCATGTTGCCCCTCCTCTGTCACAAGATCTGTGAGATCTCAGATTGGTAATGGGGCTGAATACTTCATTATCCAAGTTAGAACACTATATTTACTACACATTTTTCAAATTCACAATTGAACCCCATTGTCTTCAGCGTAGAGGAGCTCCCTCTGAAAAGATGCGTGGAGTTTAAAAGCAAGTATTGTGCATATTATTTGAAAATGTAACTAAATTCTGTTTAAAAATAAGTTTGTCCTGCTTCCTGACTTTTCAGACACCAGATAGATAGAGCGAGATAAAGGGAGACTACTGAGCAATGTGTGAGATGCAAAATGGTTAAGACCTCAGAACACAGAATCCCCAAGTTTACACAATGTGCTTTGAGATAAGTAAACACTGATGGCACTGTGGAGTTTCCTAGAAGTGATTTAAAAAAGAAAAATATTTTTAAAGAACAGCCCTGGTCATGTCACTTCCTTGCTTATAAACCTCCCTGACTCCCTTCTATATCCAAGATTCCCAGAAGATAAAAGACAGACTTGTTTGCTCTGTGTGAAACCTAACCCCAGCTTACCTGCTCAACGCTTCTTTCTGCCCTATGGTCCATCTATTCCAGAAGCTTCACCTCTCAGTATCATTATGTTGTTGTTGCCAAGTTCCACATCTTTAACATGCTCTATACCTAGAACTTCCTCTCCACCTCTGCTCCTTCCTCCTCCTCTTGGCAAAATTCTACTCATCTTTCATGTTCCTGCTCCTACATCTCTCCTTTGTGAAGTTTTTCTAAGTGGGTGCCCCTCATGTTGTCCACGTGACCCTCTCCACCCTCCACTGAAATTATCCTGCTCACCTATCTCTTCTACTTGAACACAGCTCCTTAGAACTGTGTTCTTCATCTTTACATGACCAGCATCAATTTATGATATGTTCCAGGCCCTTTCTAATTATCTGTTGAATGCATGAGTAAAGGAAGAAGTGAAGAATTTCCCTATTGATGTTCAGGTGCTGCACAGGGAACTTGGGGCTCCCTAGAACCTATGAAGAATTCTAGACACCCCAGTGTTAAATTCCAGAATCCTACCTATGCTAATTATATATTTAATACTTTATGGTACCAACACAATTTATCCTGTTCCTTCTTGAGTACTTAGTCATTTAAATGTGGAGCTAAAAAGAGAATCAAAGATCAGCCAACCCCCGTTAAAGAAAATGAGGTATATTGGGCAGGAAGAGGTTAAAAGACTATGGGATGAGAAGCGCCAAAATAAATCCAGCATTTTTTTTTTCCTTTGCTTGACTATGCTTAGGAAGAAGGTAGATTATGTTACTATTCACCAAAGAGGAAACATAAGGGGAAAATAAAGCATGTGGAAAAGAATCATACTTGATAATAATCACATAAATGCAAATTGTTTCATTTGTATCATTTTATACCTGCTAATTTTTTTTAATGATATGGTCCAAGACTGCAACAAGATTAGTTCTTATCTACTTTTAAAGGTATTATAAATTGGTACAACCTTTTTGGGAAAAAATAAGGAGATTCAGAGAAGAGTCCTAACATTCAGGCTGTTTTGACTCTGCATCTAAAATGCTAGAAATATATTCTAGAAAATATTTTAACAATATATAAAACAGTTTTGTAGAAAGTATTTATTACAGCATTGCCTAGGGAGAACAACTTAGTATCCAACAAGATGGCATAGCATACTAAAGCCATGAAAATTTTTACTGTCATTAAACATTATAATTATGTAGCCTACATAGAACAGAAAATATATAATATGAATTAGAAATAGTAGAAATCAAAATAGTGTGTGCATTATGATAGCAACTCTATAAAAACACATTTTTACAGAAAGTCATTGGAAGTCAATGTTTTTTAAAGTTGTAATATAGTAGGATTATGACTTTTCTATTTTTATTAAATTTTTAAATGTTGCTATGACATATTTTCTCTAATAAGAAGCAGGTAGAAAGTAAGTACATTCACCAGTGCGAACTAGAAGGGGACAAAGGGAAGAAATAAAGCAGGTGAATTGTATATGTTTTTGCCCTAAGCATCTCTGACCCTGCAGTGGTGGGAATGGAAAGTAAAGTGAAGTCAAGAAGTGTGTTCTCTGCAGGAAATCTGTTTAATTTGGAGGAAAGAGAAGATGAGGGGAAAGTTACTGAAGAAATCTCACTCAGTTTTCCTAAGGAGAGCTCATATGATTTGATCTATGCTGCCTTAATATCTAAGCAAGAACTGTTCATCTGGGATCTCTGCTGTCCTGTCATGCCAACTGTTTATCAAGAGATCACTAAGTGCCAGACCCTGATTTTTTTATTTTAATTTTTTTATTGTTATTTATCTATTTTACTTTATTGTGTATTCCCCATAGGTTACCCACCACTGATTCACCCATGAACTGTCACCGTAGGCCCTTGTGCTCTTTTCTCCCCCATTTTGAGCCCTTACCCTCCCCCTCCCACACTGAATGTCTCTCTCTTATTTGGTTCCTCTACATTCCTGTTTTAAGTGAAACCATTCGATATTTTTCTCTTTCTTTCTGGCTTATTTCACTGAGCATAATGGCTTCTAGCTCCATCCATGTTGCTGTTAATTGCATGTGTTTATCTTTTTTGAATGCTGAATAGTATTCCATTGTGTACATGTACCACATCTTCTTGATCCAATCATCTGTTTTTGGGCATCTGGGTTGTTTCCATATCTTAGCTATTGTAAAAAGCAGGCACTGATCTTTAGAAATTTTACATATATATTTCACTGACCCCTCAAAACAATCGACTAAAACTAAATACCATATTGTTTTCTGTATTTCACTATGAGGGTAGATTCTGGAACACGAACCTGTTTGGGCAATCCCTTTCTGTTGAGTCACATGATAGGCCAGATTGATAATTGACAAGCAAGTGTTCTTATTACCTGAAGACAGTTGAAAAGGAGCTCACATCACATGTCTGCCTGCAATAGGCTGCAGATTCCATTAGGCACTTGGGGTGTTATCTCGTTCAATTATAACATAAAATGGGTATCCAATATAATCCCATTTTCACCCCAAAGTTCAAATCGCAAGGTCACAGGTAACTAAAGTGTTCGTAGGCTAAGTTGAAAACCTTGGGAGGTCTCAGGATTTCCCTGGCATGGGGACTTCCTTGCAGTTATTCTCAAAGAGCAGTGCATGACTGTCCAACAGATTGCAAGACATTCCCCGGCCCTGACCCTAGTCACACATGCCTAGAAGCATGACTCTCCAGTTTGGTGACAGCCAATAATGTTCACACTTTCAAACATACTCTGGGGTAAGAGGGTGCCACCTCCACTTGAGAAACATTAAGCAATTCCTGTTCATTCCACCAATAAATGTTTATCAAGTGGCTTCTCAATGCCAGGCACTCTGCTAGCACAAGAGGCATTTAGTGAGAAAGAATGACATTTAAAGTGGTGCCATAAAATGCGACAAATGTGACAACAGACTAAGGAGCTGTGAGCACAGAGAGGAAAATGCACAAACTGCCTAGAGCATCAGCCCAAGCTTGGTGGCTAGTCACCATGAAGCGACTTCGAGGAGAGTTCCAGATTTGCTGTTCAGAGACTTCCGTTCATGAGCTCAATCCCAACCTAAATTAGGACTTTACTCCTTGTTATTTCCACTACAAATTCATTTCTTCATATGGAAAATTAAAACCATAAGGTATTCTTGCCAACCTCGCAGAGTTGCTTCAGGTGAAGGCACTGTAGTGTCTCTGCATGTTTAGTACTGTAGCAGGGATTCAAGTTTGAGCCTAATTTGTGTTCTCAGCCAGGAATCAGGCATGTCTGGAAATGTCCAATGACTTCATGGGGCAGACAACCTACTGGCATCTATTTTTAAGATTTGGTTTCCCTGGATTCTCATCTGAGCCCTGTGGAGAAAGAGGTTATTTGCAGAGGTTAAGGAGACTTGTGTTAGAAAAGGCTCTGTGAGACTCCAGAGCTCAGTCAATGCTACTTAGGCACCCAGAGAAGGAAGTGAGGTCCAGAGCTAGGGGCTACAGTGGAACAGAGGTGGAGCAGGAAACCCTCTGCCTCTCTCCCAACTATAGTTTGTCTTAATGCCACAAGGACTGCTGAGTCCCCAGTTCTGCTTTGGCCCTCAGCCAGATGCCCAGTCCCTTGCTGGCAGCAGTAACAGTGAGAAGATGCATACCTTTGAGTGAATACACAGACCAGAAATATCCAGAAGGGCCTGGAGCAAAAGATCAAAAATCTGTTGACAAGTGAACACAAATGAGATAAGCACCACTACCACTATGCCCACCTTACCCTTGAAATACTCACTGAATTTTGACACCAGGTAAGGGCGATTTATTGTATCCACAGTCCAGAAAAATTTGGGTTACTGTTATTTACTGCAGTCACAACATATGGCTCCTTGGCAGTAGGAGAGACATGACTGTCCAAGGGAGGCTCCCAGCATGCCCCAGGTCTGAGGGCAACCATGACAGGAGGGCACTGGATTGGATGCCCACTGCCATGGAGACCTGGGTTTTGGATTGCTTTCCCTTTCAGTGGAGAGATTACAGGAGAGAGCAGTTCCCCTGAGACCACCTCTTTGTTAGTAAAAGCAAAATGATTATGGGATGTTTATTGAAAGTGTTGGAACCAGAATTTAGTACCTGACTCTGAATTTTATCAAGTTTCATGAAGCACAGTGAGTTTGGACATCTTGTGATGTTAATGAAAAAGGGGTAGAATTTCACCTCCTGGGTCTTTCGAGAAGGTGTAAGAGCTAATACACAATAAACTAGCTCTCAGACTAATTAGGTGGCTGAAAAACTTCCCCTTTCCTTACTGTGAACTTGCTTTTTCTATTGTGGTATTTTCCCAAGATGGCACCTACAATATTTTCTATCCCACATGCTCTTCTTATATTGCGACTTTGGTATTCCCCCCACAGATTCTATATGAGGTCTGTGTCCCCTCTCCTTGACTCTGGGTAAACCTTTGTGACTGCCCTAAATACAGAGTATGTAGAAATGGAACTAGGTGAGCTCTCCGCCTAGAGTTTCCCAGTGCCGCACGCTCCTGCCCAGCTCCCTTGGAACATGATCTCTCAGACCCCATCCCCTGTACTCTGAGTAAGCCCAAGCAGCCTGCCTAGAGGTCCCACTGGAAAGAAACCAAGACTTACAACACCCCCCCTAATCCCCATTCAGTTGAACTTCAAGACAATGACCAGCATTAATCTGCCAGTCATGTGAGTGAGGAAAGTGGGTCCCCCATATTTTGTTGCCATCATTTTTCATGTTGCTAACCTATTGCTCTCTCTCTATTCTGGCTGCTCATGATAAGGTACATCTTTGGTTTTGTTTTATTATAAAATAAATTTTATAATATTTGCCTTAATGCTGGACCTTAGTTAATTTGTTTCATTCTGGTCCTCCTTGAGTAAAAATTACAGAACTTGAGAAATATAAGGCTTTACGTTGATGTCCAAATTCTGAACACCATTCTAAAATTATCAAAAACCTAAAGACCTTGTGTTTTCCTCTAAAAGTTCCACACCCTAGGACAAGAAAATGAGCTCCTACGTTGGCTCATTTGGGGAAGACAAAAGAGGGTGAGATTTTTTTATTCATCATCCAAGTCTCCTTTTCTTTCCACCTCATTTAATGTGATCCTTGGAAAGATATGTCCTTGTCTTGCACTCATTAAAAAAAATGAGGCTCCTCTCAATGATTTTCCCAATTTTAAGTTTGTGAAGTAAGGGGGAAAAAACATTTAAGGTCTGCAGTTACGCTAATTTCACTTATTCTCACCTCATTTCAAAAACATGTTATTCTTCCTGCTGCATTTCCACCAGCCATTTTCTTCTGCAACCTGTAGGTTTCCTGCAGAGAGAGGACAATGGGCAAGTTAAGTGAGAAAGATGATTTACAAGGCTTTTTCCCTTTTGCTCTAATTTACAGGAAAATTGTCCTTGCATGGGAAGACAAGCTAAAGCCCCTCATCACTAAAGGATTCATCATGATGAGGGGGAAAAATGAATAAACAGAATATATTTTATATTTCTGATACCACATGTATTTGGTGGTAATATTTCACTCTGCCTTGATATTAGTAAAAATGCCTCTTATTTTAGAAGAAAGAATATTTGCCTTTATTTCAGACAGTACTTCAGTTCTTTTGCAGGTGTTAATTTGTGTCTGTTTCAGCTAGGATTATGTTCTGCAATAGGAAATAGAAAACCAAAATAAAAAACGGTTTAAAACCACAAGATTCTATTCTTTCATGTAAAAGACAGAGAGAAATGAGCAGTTCAGGGCTAGCAGGGCAGCGCTACAAAGACATCAGGACTCAAGACATCTTCTGTCTTCCTGCTTTACCATTCTTAGCACGTAACTTCCATCCTCAAGCTGGCTACTGGTGCTTCAGTATCTTGCCTAGGGTCCTGGCAATCAAGATCTCCAAAAGGGAAAGAGAAACCCTACAGCATCCAGTTGAGTGACCTCCCTTTAAGAGGCTTCCCTAAAAACTCCATACAGTGGTCTGCTTACATCTCAATGGCCGGAACACAATCACGTCATCATAGTGAGCTGCATAGAGACTGGGAAAACATTAGCACAGGTACGTAGGGGTCTCTCCTTTGTCCAATATCTTCCAGTGCTTGTCTGCATTGGATGGGTGATCTAAGACTGTCTGTAACTCTCTTCCATTGTTCTGTGTTCCTTGAGCAAGCAGAGTTCTTCACTAGAATTATAAGCTCCTTGTAATTACCACATCCCTTTTCTTCTACCCTTCACAGTTCTTGATATGAGATGAGGACATCTTGCCTCACCCAAAAATTATAAACTTTTTATTTATGATTCAAGGAGGAGAATGGATATTGGATAGATAACTAGCAATCTGATAAACCATCATTAATGTATGATAACTCATTCATCATATTTGTATTTCAACTGAATACGATTGAATAAATAAATATTTCCATCCTAACTCCAAATCAGGAACTATTAAGGTTGTGGTAAAAGTCTGTCACGTGGTAATTAACTACCCTCAAGTAGCTTATGATTTTCTAACACAGAACAATGGAAGAGAGCTATATTCAGCTTTTATATCTTACAGTGGAGATTATAGGCATTAGAGGGAATTGGAGTAGGGAGGGACCTCTAAGAGCTGTGATGCTAATGTTTTTCTGAAGGAGATAAAAACTGCAGTGGGAACTGAAAAATATGATGGACACACATAGTGATTAATTTTGCATATCAACATGGAAGAACCAGAGGGTGCCAAGATATTTGCTTCAATATTCTGGGTATGTCTATGAGGGTGTTGCTACTTATTCAGCACTTAAATCAGTAGACTAAAACAGATTGCCCTCCTGCATGTGGGTGCGCCTCATCCAATCTTTTGAAGGCAGGAATAGTACAAAAAGATTGAGTAGAGAGAAGTTTCTCTCTACTTGCTTTTAAGCAGAAACATTGGTTCTCTCCAGCCTTCAGACTCAGCCTGGAGCTTACACCACTGCCTATGCTTCAGGTGCCCAGACTTGCACCAGAACTATGCCATCAGCGCTCCTGAATTTCCATAATGCCAAAAGCAGATCTTGGACCCTCTCAGTCTCTGTAATCACGTGAGCCAATCTCTTACATCTTTTTATATATCTGGATAGGTAGGTAGGTAGGTAGGTGAGGATAGATGGATATCCTCTTGGTTGTTTCCTTGGAGAATGCTAATAAAAGTACCAGGTGACAAAACTTTAGCACATTGAGCAGCTTCTAAACCCCAAACAAAGTGATAGGCACAGAAATACAGGGATGAAAGATACATCCCCTTCCTGAGGTAACTTGTGGGCTACTATTGGGAGAAGACATCCCATGCTGATACCATGTGAGAGTGAATTGATAAATGTGCAGTGTGCAGAGGGGACATGGGGAGGAGACGCAACCTGGCCGAAGAGGATAAAAAAGATGGGGAGTGGGAATCTCAGAAGACTTCCCAAGGGGGTGGTATGTAGAGCTGAAGGGGAGGTTGTTTTCTGATTCATTTATCTTGCCTTTTTAAAGAGACTTGCATATTTTAAAAGAATGGGGGAAAGGTTGGGGGCGGCAGGTGTTGAAAGTCCTGGAGGAGGGGAGGGGGGATAACGGGAGAAAACAGAAGGCAGGAGGAGAAGGGATTCAGAACACGTGGCAAGAGGTTAGCCCACATTCAGAATGAGAAATATTAACAAGGCAGTTGGGCACAGAGTTCAGAGATAAAGGGGACCCTCCAGCTCCCTCTAGTTTATCAATCTCAGAGACCCAGTATGAAAAAGGGAACAGAGAAACTGCGGGGAAACCCTGCTCAGGGAATAAAGACCAGGGCTGTGTCATCAGAGTCCCCTCGGCCTCATTTCATGACACCTGATCATGAGCCACAGACACTCTCCTGACAGTAGGATCCAGGGGAGAACCCGCAGGGGGACCCACACCGTCTCCTTTTTCCCTCTGCCTTTCCCATCATGCCTCTCTGTCTACTCTGTGCTCCCATGTCTGTCTCCTCTCCCTTCTCTTACACACCGTTCACTCACTTTGAATTCTCATGAACCCAACAGGGTTCCTTATATCATCGAATTGTGTGGGTGGCTTTTATCGATGATTTATCACCAGTGGCCTACAGGGTAGAATCCACTGCAGGGCCCTGGATGCGGAGTGCAGTGTCTGTGGGCGCCAGCTCGCCCACTTCAAGCCCTCAGATGCTGCCATCACAGAGCAGATAGGGGGTCACCCTCAGGCTCTTGACTCCTCACCCGCTGCACAGCCTGTGGGTTCAGAGACAAGTAGGGAGGTAAGGAGGGTCACAAAGGGATTCAAAATATTCAAATGATACACAGTTGCAGGTTGGGGTGGTTTGATTTGGGTGATTTGTAATAAATGCAATAAGAGCACCATTTCCAATCTCCAGTAAGATTATTAACTTTTTCTTCCAAAGATAAACTTGATTACATTACTTATTTATACTATGTACATTGCATTAGAGGTAAAAAATGCATCACAGTAAAAAAATCATATACGGTTTTTTAAAATTAGTGTTTTCTTATCTACTGCTAATAACAGCTTAGATTATTAAAAAGGAAGACTCTTAAATATGCAACTCACCTTCAGGTCTTGGTACTGCTTGTTTACTTTTACACATTTTGTTAAACTTGACAGACAATCTGGAAATATCATCTTTACTCACTTTCAATTTCTCATTTTTATACCAGTGCTGTGCTTTTGTGTTAGGGTCTATGACATATCAGGAGAGGCAGCATGATATAGGTGAAAAAATGGGAGCTGTACAGTGCATATATTGAAGTTTAAAAAGCCAAGTGTGCTTTTTACTAGCTCAGGCCTGGTGGGGGAGGGGTATAAAATGAAGTAGCAATTTGAATACTAGGGTTTTTTTAATTTGTAAATACAAAGACAAATAAATTTAGTGGATGTTACTATGACCCAGGCCCTATACTAAACACTTTACTGTTATCACAATTGAATCTTGTCAACAATTAGATGAAATAGGTATTATCATTTTCTCCATTTTAAAGATGAACAAAATGAGACTTAGATTAGCTAAATTGCCCATGAATAGCCAACAAATTAAATATCAGTCAGACCTCCACATCTGTCCATAAAGACACCCCCTGGCCTGGGTCCCTGGGCCTGGCATGGAGATCATCCACACTTCTGTGATAGCGCCAATAGGGTAGGTGCCATCTCTGCACTAAGATGGGATTGAGGTTAAAGAAAATCTTACATCTTTAGGAGGCAAGACCATTAAGTTTAATAATCCTTCAGGCTTTTCTCTACCCAGACCCGTCTTGCTGGAGGCCCTTGAAATGGCACTGGCCCACTCTTTTCTGAAGGATGCAATTCACGGGATGGGCTGGCAAGGGGGACCATGGCACTCCTTTTGATTTATGCCTTCCTTGGTCAAAAGATTGAAAGTGACTTATTCATTAGTATGACATGTCTCCCTGTTCTTTTACTTTTCACAAATGCTATACATGTATTATCTCACTCAGCCTCCAACAATCGTGGTAAAAATGAGGTTCAGAGACTTTAAACAGCAGACTCAAGGCAACAGGGTAATTATTGGTAGTGCAAGGGAAAGTTGAAACTCACCATAAGTATGTTAGCTATAATGCTTAGTTATAATGATTTTCCCTGAATGTGTAATGGGGCAAAACCAGGGAATATCCAGGGACCCCAAACTCTCAAGGGATGTGTTCTAAAAGGGTTCAGGCATCCACAGGCACAAATGCAAAGTAAATAGACTCCTTGGTGTGAAAGAGCTTTAATTGGTGTGGAGAGAGAAGAGAGAAAGGAGAAGGGAAGAGGAGAGACTAGAGAGGAGAAAGAAGAAGGGGGAGCGGAGAGGACACGAGGAGAGAAATAAGAATTTCAAACAAGCTCCTTCAGAATCGAGGCAACTGAGTCCCAAAAACTTGCCACAAATCTAAGGTAACTTCCATGAGGAACCACAAGAAAGGGGTTTAGAAGGTCCCAGAGAGCTGGGACAAAAGGAAAGACCCAAAATTCAAAGTGTACCACATAATCCAAAACAAGGTCAAAATGACAGCTACATTGTCTCTGCCAAAACACTAAATTCAAACACAAAACTCCCAGGAGCACCCTTTCCACATATCTCTCATCCACATGTTTCTCACCCATGTTTCTCTAAGCGTCTCTCCCTTCTTCATTCCACCTCCATTTATATGTCCCCCTCACTCCTTCCTAGTTGCTCCCCCATTCATCATGGCACACTGAGAACTGTAGTCCTAGGTGGCTGCGTGTTAGTGGGGGTGTGAAGGGGGGAAGGAAATGACACCTGTTCACTGCACTGCAATGCCCCTCCCCCTTTCACAGCACTGCATCTGTAACAAATGCTTAAATACAACATGAATGTAGTAAGATATGAGTGTTCAATTATGGGATGATCACCTCCCCTAGCCCAGTTCCCTCTTATAGAAGCCATCGCTGATGACCCCTGGCATGATATATGCAGGCCTTGCCAGTACCCACAGCCTAAACCTCTGGCTCCGTCCTCCACACTGTCCTAGCCGCAGTCACTCCACTCAAGCCGTGTCAGGACAGCTGTCGTGGCAGGATCCGAAACTTCTTCCTCTATCTAGGCTTTGTTCGTGCTGCTCCTTTTTCATGAAACTACTTTTGTCCTCCACTCTATTCTCTGCCTAGAAAACACCAAGTACTCTTTCAAAGCCCAGGAGAGTTCTACCCTATGGAATGTTGCCTGCAAATCCCTATGCCACCAAAATATGATTGAGCAACACTTTGTAAATGCAGACCACACTCCACATATTGGCTGACTTACTGATGGTTCTGACTAGAATGAAGTTTTCAAGAACAGATTTCACTTATTTTAATGCCTCCCACCTAACTGCATGTATCTAGTACATAGGAGGTGCCTATAAGTGAGTTTTGGGGGTTTTATTTTTGTTTTGTTTTTGCTTGATAGCTAAATGCGTTGCCTGTCTGTGTCAGGTTATTTATCAAAATGCATTGCCTATAATAACATACTCAGGCCTCACAACTGTGAGGAGGTGAGTTCTCTCATTTTTCCTACTCAGAAATGAGGAAACTGTAAAACAGTTTTTGAAAAGTAACAACTTTCCCCAGGTCACCCAGTTAGTGTCAGAAGCAAAGCTCAGGCAAGGCACAGGGCTTCAGAGACCATGCTTTTGGCAACTCAGCTACAGTGACCCTTGGTTATTGATTAAAGGCATATAAATGAATGAACAAGTCACTCAAAGCTCTCACAAAGTTCCAAATTTGTTTAATTTAGGAAGGAGATTGGGGGACCTCAACAGCAGAGAGCCTCATTCTCCAGTTTCACCAAAAACAAAAACTAGGATCCTTCTCTTTCTCTCCAAAAAGCCTTGCTGTTCTGGCCCATCTTCATGGTCTCTTTACAGAGGGCTTTGAAAGAATGCAGTCTGATCGTGCCATGCCTTCACCAGAGTTTGTGATGACAGTTGCTTTTCCTTACTGTTTCTCCAAAGACCATGTATAAATCTTACAAAAACTGTAATCGGTGTATAGATGTATAGATGTAGAATCCCTGGTTGGCTTTCTTTTTTTCCTAATTGTACTGAAGGTAGTATTTAGGGTGGGAGGGAAGGATTTGGAAAGCAGATAACCTCTGGCATCTTTAGGAACTGTGTGTGTAGGGAAAGCCAGGTAATTTCCACAAGGTACCCTTGATATGTGCAGGAGGATGGGGAACATTTTCTCTTAATGTTGCGAAATGAAGAGTGTGTCCTTGGATTGATTCTCCAGCTGAACTACGCACTACTACAGAGCAGAACTGGGGAGTAAGTTAGGATACATTTTCTTTCCTCTTCCAAGTCCTTGAGAGTCCTTTATTGCATTCTCTATGCAAGTCAACAAACATGGAGGTGTTGTCTTTTTGAAAGAGGAGTGAAAAAGTTAGAGCTGCATCATGGAGCTTTGAATCTGTTGGGGAAAATCATCTAAACCAGACTGGAACAATGTTTACTTAAATTATGACTCATGTAAGAACAGAAGCAAAGTGCTAGATTAGGTCATGAGGAGGATGAATTTTCACCAAAAAAATGAAAAATGCTTCATGGATGGGGAGTCTTTTCAGCATTCCATGATTGAAAAGAAAATGAGCTCACTGATCTCATTAATTCTTATAACTTCTTATCAGTTAGCGCCTGGTAGAATCATATCATTTCATGAAAGAGCATAATATTGAAGGAGATAGAAACATAATAGGGAGGAATGAAGAACCTAATGATGATATATAGCACTTAGTAAATGCCTACAAAGAACCATGTGCTTTACTTATGTTATTTAACCCATACCCTCCTGAAAGGCTAGCATTATTGGCCTAGTGTACAGTGGGAGAAACTAAGTCACAACAATGTTAAGTAATTTGTTGGGTTCACCAAGTTCCTAATTGCCAGAGCCAGGACTTGAAACTAGGTCTGTCTTTCGTAGCCTTGGCTTTTTCTCTTTCCCCATGCTGCCTTAAAAAGAAAATCTTATAAAAGGCAAATAAGTGATTGATGTTGTTCTTCCTCAAGGACATGAAAGGAATATACAAACAGCACAGTCATTTTCTGTAGTGAAATCTTTTAATTGTGACCCAAATCACAGCCCTGCAGTGATAAGCTGATTGTGAGCTCACCTAAAGTCGAAGTACTTCACAGCAAGTTCAGTGGCAACAATTCAGCTCTTTTTGTATTAGCAAATAGAGAACCCTGGGAAGGTACGCTTTATCCAACTTAGACCAAAATGTATGGAGTGAGATATTTATAAGGAGGCCAGCAGGTGGTGAAGGAAAAGGTAGAGTTTGCAAAGTATTATCTTTGAAACTTCACTCGAAGATCTGCTGTTATTCCCTTTCTGAAATACAGTAGTACCTCTCTTCTGAGAACTGTTTTAGGGAATACTTACAAGGAGAGTAAAAGCCTGAAAGACCAGATTAGCAGGATTGTGTGGCCGGAAACATCCATCTAACTTGGTAAGTTCAGAAACAATTCTGCAGCCCAAGTGAGGAATCCACATTTCAGGTGATATTTATGGTTCACTAATTGTTGCTTTTCATAAGGAATGAGCTAAGGTTCTCATTTGCTTCCCACTATGATAGTTTCGAGCATTACTTTCAATGATTTATTTGTCCTTCATCATTTTTAATCTTTGAATATTCTGAATATCTATAAAACACGTTGGGATTTTCTGGCCCAGATATTCTAAGCTTTTCTTCTTTTAAAGGCTATGAATAGGGCAACAGCCTTACAGAACTTGATTATTCTTTTGTGCTACATCAGATATAACTTATGTATATGTGTGTGTATATATCTATGTATGTATATATTAAATGAATGGATGCATGAATGGATGCATGGATGGACACCTACCTGAGGATGTGTGGTATACCTAAAATATACGCGACCCACATACATTTGAGATAGGAAAATTCTGAAAAGTACCACTGGAACCAAACCAGCCTTCTCCACTTCTGTCTACCTTCCTGATGATAAAGGAGAATATGCTAAAGATTCCAAGTAAAAGAAGCTTTCAGCACTTAAAAGAGGAAGACACAAAGATTTTTTTTTAAGTGATGGGCTGGAAGAAAGTAGATTTCCAGGAGCACCAATAAAACACTGTTTTAATTACTTTCAATATCCTCCTGCCACTCTTGACAACACCACCTCCCATCTTGAATTGATTCCTCTGTAACAACATGACAACCAACCTCATCCCAAGAATATTTCACCAGGAACTTGAAATTTATTGACCCATTTCTTCAACATTTATTAAGAACCTACTATTGTTCCCCTTTGCTCATCACTATACTCCCCGTTTTGAGCAATGAAAATAGAGGAATGAGCAAAGGGTGAAAATAATTTATTCCTCAAGATTTATCATTAATCTATTGATCATGAGTATTTGTCACCATTATGGGTACAATTGCTGATTCTCTGGGATGAGTAATTTTTCACTGAAAAGTTTTATAATTGTGCCCTCAAACCTGGAACAACAGCCCATAAATTTAAGAAAAAATAAAGGCATGCTAAGTCATTTTCATCAAAATCCTAATCTAAACTGAAGGGAACATGGCTTGCTGTGTTGTCTCATTAAGGAAAATGGTGGCTTACAATGACAAGGTAAGTATCAGAAGATGAATGGCAAAATTTTAATGAAAATCATTCAAACTTGCCCTGTAGGAAGTTTAGTGGATATATTCTGAGTATTGGACTTATACTTCAGCAGCATGTTGGTTGCTAATTAATTTTGTTCATTTTAAAAAGGAGAGGGCTGGAGAATAGAGTCCCAGTGGCTGGTAGGGTAATTGCAAGTCTGAAAGACCTAAGAGAAATGCAAAAGATAACTTTGTTTTCATGGAACATTGCCATGTTACTATAGTTTCATCTCAGCAAAGGGCACTCTCATCACCCAGCAAGTGTGTTACTTAATCCCTCAGTAAAACTGGGAATGAAGCAGCTCTGCTGAGGACTCAGCAGCAGAAGCTCTGACTGTGCTTGTGGCCATTTGTGCCTGTGAAATCTAGGACAATATAAAATCCAAAAGTTTGAGGTCAACTCTCAAATAGAAGGACAAGTAGATATAGCAGGAATGTTCCAGATACTCTTTGAACCAAAATCACATGACTATTATTCCTCCCTGGTTTCTGTCTATAGCTCCATGTCCCTCCTGACCTGAGTGCAATGCCAGGAGGCAGGGCAAAGCCAGAGACACCCCCCGCCCCGGCTCACTCTCCTATGTAAGGAGACCACCGAGTTCAGAATATAGCATTTTGAACTTGACAGCAGGTGAGTCAGGAATTTTGAATAGGGAACTCTTGGTGTGAGATAATAGCCCCCACATTTCCTTGGCAGCAGCTGGTCTGTGTCAGTGCCCAGGAGCAACCACAGGCTCTGAGAATAATGTGGGTATTTATTGGAGGCTGGGTGCTGACACTTATCACTTTTGTAATTACTGTATTTCCCATCTCATCCATTTCCATGGGCCCAGCCGAAGGTGTGCAGGGAAGCAACTGCCTATATGTGCTTCTTTTGACTCGAGTTTACAGCTATCATACAATACTGATTAATCCTCCCTTCTCCATGACACAGAGGCAGTTGCATTCTAATGCCATCTTTATTATTGTTCAGCAGATCCCATACTACTGCATACAGAAATAGTGTAAATCATGGAACTAGTGTTTGAGGTCCATAAAATGCAAGGTTATGAATATTTCATTACTATACATTTTATTTCCCTGTCTATTCTGCATCTCCCAAAATGTTGTTTGTTTATTTATTGGCTCACCATTCACCAGGAATACTTAATTCTTAATATAAGGTTTGGACTGAATCACCAACCCCAGCCTTGTGGACAGAGTCACATTTGAAAGTCATGATCAATGTTTTTATTTTTGTTCTTCTTTCCTTTTAACATCCTTTTTCACACACAGATGCTGGACTACCAGGTGACCTCACTAGCAGGCGTTTCAGCTTCCTTGTCATAATTGCATTGATTAGCAAGCCCCGCAAAACTGATTCCCAAACATTTCTCTTGTGAACTATAGCAACGTGTTTAAATTTTTCTCAGAGCCCCATCGTATCCATCTTTGGCTGAAGTAAGCACTTAGATTTGGGCTGCAGATCTTGGCAGTGAAAGACATACCATCCAAGTGCAATTAGCTTCACTCCCTGTGCTGGGACAAATGATTTGTATGAATCAGCTGGTCCTGCGAAAGATGCGGCTAGTATCACCTGCTTCTGAATTTTCTTTTAACTACAAACTTCATATTAGTAAATACCCAGGGGAATTCAATCTTAGCAATATCAGAGCCCGAGTCCCCTGCATTAAGGTGCTAACTTTTCTCTCACTATAGGGCTTAGTAGATACTAATACAACTCTTCAGTACAGGCTGCAAAATATATAAAATGTCATAATTATATCTACAATTCAGCGACGAAACAATTTTCCCCATTTCTTCACTGTCATCAGCGTAATAGCAGCCTATGGGATTTGTGTTTTCTGGCTGTGAGCCCTTTTATGGGCTGTAGGAAAAAAAATACAAGCAGGTTAGTTTCACAGCTCTGAGAAGGCCTCATGACAGAAATATTGCTTTTAATGTTATTGTCTCTTTCTAGCTTGTAACCTACTCTCTTTGGGTAGAGAGGCTTCGGTGCTGATGCAGCATCACTTATGTTTTTCTGATAAACCTCTGTTCCCACCTTGCTTCTCCTACCCATCTGGATAGGAAAATAATTAACCAGCTCTCAGGATTATGCTATGTTTTGTGGGGAGGGCTTTCTTTTGAAGACATAAAGAACATAGGAAAGATGCATTCTGAATGAATCTTCACATCCTGTTTATTTTGCTAGCCAAGACAAATATCACAGCTCATATCTAACATTTGAAAAGCAGGGCCAAATAAAATGATGGATTAATAAGTACTAGGACAGAATAATGGAAGGAAAATATATTATCGAGAATGATGCCCGTGTCAATCTGAAAGGGGTGGAAGAAAAGCTGAAATGGAAATGGAAGAAAAAAGTGTACCATAGCGATCTTAAACAAAACCTTCCTGTAGTCTTGCTAAATATTAATTAATGTCACCCAAGATGCCTATGGTACTATTACTTCAGAAACAGGTATCTTCAGGCCATTGGAGATTCTTTTGTTAAAACCTACACCGTAGGCATCATGAATTGAATGTCAGGCTAACTGTTCCCACTATAATTATTGGTAATAATATTCCGTGCACATTTATAGCCCCCATCATCATCTGTGATGAGGCTAATCCAGTACTTTCTGCTTGAACTGTTATAATACCCAAAGCAGCAGGACGGAATATTAGCAAGCATGGGCTTACTGAGGGAAAGCCTAATGTAACGGGGTTCACTTTTAGAAAATAGGTGAGGGGTGGAACTTGTAGAATCAGACATATAGACAGACACCTGTAACACTCTCCCAGGTGACTCACTCAAGTGGCCATTTCCAGAACAGTGTCATGTCAGTCCCAGGAAATCAGCCTGAATATAGCTCTACAGAACTAAGAGACTATCCTTTAGGTAAGAGAGACTTTCCTTTAGTTAAGGCAGCTCTTTAATGAGGGGTGAGGTGATCTGAATTCTGTTCTTATAGCCACAGGCACTTAGGTGGTCCTGTTCTGCTGGTCATTCTGTACCTCAGTTTCATAAATGATGAAAGGTGGCATATAATCTTTCTATATGAAAAGAATCCCTCTAGGAATTAATAAGATTCTAAAATCTGTAAGCATCCCCCAGAAACAAATAGTTTCTCAATTGTTTTTACAACTAAGGAAATGGCATATAGTTTCACAAACAAATCATTATTTAAATAGAATTGTTCACAATGTCCTATAAATGGAATTCATAGAAAGAAAAGTCTGGAAGTAACTAAAAAGAACTGCAAAATAGGAAACTTTCATAAATGTTAGATTCTTCTTGAACCCTGAAGATTATAGTAAGGACCCACACTTGAGGGAAAAAAAGGCAGCATATGAAAATTCGAATTTACAAACCAGATCAATTAATGGGTGATTATTCACACTATAAAAGGATTTATCGCTTTACAAATGGATTCCCTGCAGGGTTCCCTTTTAATAACTGAGCTCTCAGTGTTAGGAGTCACTGCCAATTAAAAGTCAATCAGAAGTGAAGATAAAGCGCCTCTGAAATTAAAATGTATGCCAATGGGGAATCATCAGTAGAGCCACAAAAACTCACATTATATACAAGTTTGTAGGGACATAGAATTTTTTCCAAAGCCTTTATTGAGCACCTAGTACAAACTTAGCTGATCCTGAAGAATTACTACTGAGGTTATCTCAAAAAGTAGAGTAAGTAGAGCATAGTGGAGGGTTATTGGGTTCTGGGGGTGGACATGGTGTAAAAACATGTTTGTGAAAGTTTGAACCTATAACCCCTAAAACAAATACAATGATGTAAACCAACTTTACCTTAATACTTTTTTTTTTTTTTTAAGTAGAGTAAATGGTGCCTGTCGCTGGGACATCTACAATGTGATTGTAGCAGTGTAATATGAAGGGGATACTCTCAGCATTTTGGGAGGATGGGGGAGACAATTCTCTGGGAAGGTGGTCCTGCACATTGTCCATTCCCGTTCACTAAGTGCCAGGGAAGCTCCCCTGTCACTTGTAACCACAAAATGCCTTCCACATCCCTGATATCTTTTGTACCACTCACTCACTCACCATTATCAGGAATGTTTGTCATCCTTGGAGTTTGCTTGAATCACAAGAAATTAGCACTGGAGGACAACTTAAAGGCCATATAGCTCAAATCTCTTTTAGTCGAGGAGGGAAGTAAAGAAATGAAGTGGCAAACCTCCTAATACCCACTCCTTGGCTGTCTTACTCAACTCTTTCCTGCCATAAATTTTCTCCACATTTCCCACATGTTATATCTGTCCCTTCTCCTTTTCAAAGAAAGGAATATTCTTACTCTTGGTCAGATTCATCTTCCAATTATTCCCTGGAATCTCTCTTCCCAAGGGCTTTGCTTCTTCCAATAGTAGGATGTCAAAACAGAAAGGGAGATAAGTGAATATCTAGAAAAGTATTCCAGTGGCTCTGTGGGAAAAGGTCTCTAACAAAGTAAGGGGTGTCCTCCACTGAGGGCCAGAGAAGGAAAGGTGGTCTGGAGGCTTTGGGAGGCAGGGGCGGGTATGATGGGGTGTAAACAAGATGAATAAAGTAAAATCTTTTTTATTGTATTGGTTCTAATAGGGTTCAACTGATGAGATTGCACAAAACTTCAACTGACCTAATCAGCATGCTTTTGTTATTTTTTTTTCCAGAAGCCCAGCAGTCTAAGAATGTGGGAAAAGGAAGCCCTCTTGGAAATCATTCACAACTGATGAATGGTTAAATGAGAATACGGGATTTGGATATGATGGCAAACACATCAGTGAAATGGCCGAGATCATCTCTACTAGAGAAGCAAAGTGACACAACAGGTGATTCTGATCCCCCAAAATGGAAAGCTTCCAAGAGCCAGAAAGCATTTGACACGCTGACTCTGGTGGTGAGAGTGGAAGAAAGGGAGGAGGAGCTTCCAAGGGGAAAGTTTCAGATCTCAAATATGCAACAGTTTTGTATAATTGTGTTGTCTGTGGTATGACCAGCTGGTATGGTTGAGAGTGAGTGGGAATACAGTTATTAAGAGAAATGCTAAAGTTCCTAAAATTGGTATGGAAAGAGAATGAAACAGGTGCTGAAGTCATTTGTAAAGTAAGTAGAAATGAATTTGAAAAGAATGACTCAAATTTCCATTAAAATGCCTCTGGGACAAAAGATTACAAGAAGATATGCAACAGTTCTCAACTGCCTTCATATTGGCATAATGCATTTGGGAAACCTAAAATAAGGCTTCATTTACTCACTGAATTTATATTGTATTGATGTCATTATTCAATCAATAGGTAGGTATTTTGGGTACAGTGTGCATGGTATAAACAATGTGAATATCAACCCTGTGTCAGACACTATGCTAAGCACTGCTTTGCAGTTGGGAGTAAACAAGTACCTGCCTTAAGGTTCACAGCTCAGTGAAGGAGGAAAAAAGGTCACTCTCTCAGCCAACTGTAATAAGAACTAACTTATGCTCACAGGCAGCTAATGCCTAACCCAGTATGTAGAATTAGGAAGACTTTCCATGTGAGGCACCATCTAACCTGGAATTTGAAAGATGATATTAATTAAAGAAGTCAAAGTTGATGAATAATAGGTGTTGGCAAAGGGAACAGCAGGAGCAAAGGCTCAGAAGCAGAAAAGAATACATACAAAAGGAATTGAAGGTGTGGAGGTGACAGGAAGTTGGTCAGGAGGAAGGGAGTGGAAGGCCCCAAATGGGCCAGGACCTCTTATACCACTCCAAGGAGGTGTCATTTTATCCTGAGAGCACAGGAAGCAATTAAGAGGTTTTTATGCTAGAGGACTAGCATGATCAGTACTACATTTTAGAAAGCTATTCTCCTTGCCATTTAGAAAGTGCATTAGTCTGAAAAGGGAGAGCCTACATATCTGAAGTCCAGTTATGCTAGGTTATACCAGTCCAGTTATACCAGTGAGGGAGAAAGCCAAAGACTTCCGGCTTCTGGAAACAGTGAGACAGATCTCAGCCATTTGAGCAGGTAGTTTGAGGGGAGTAGGAAAATGATGGTCCTGTCTTAAACATGTTGAGTTCGAGGTGGAGATGTAACGTGCAAGTGGCATCATCAGCTGGCAGCCGTGAAGTCCGATCAGGTGAGTAGACTGGTCTGGACATGGGGACATGGCCATCCTTCCTGTAAGTCCTGGCGTGGGAGGAGATCCATGGAGACTGTGTGGTGTGGGTGTGGCAGGAATCCTGAGGAAGTTTGTATGATCACTGCTGGAGTAATACAGGCAAAAAACTGCTGCTCTAGCTATCTAAACAATCACAGCAGTAGGGGTGAAAGAATATGGGTGGGTTTTTGAAAAGTGATAGGAGTGATACCAAACTCTCTATTTATGAAATCCCAGGACATTTAATTACAATAAATGCTTGGTGGATTCAAGTATATTAGCAGGTAATCTCACTGTGGCGTTTTCTATTTAGGTGTGATGGAGCCAGGTATCACAAAACAGAAGATACTGCCAGTTATTAGCAGAACTCACTACTAGTAACTCTAGCTGTCACTATACCAGGGATTGTTCTGCAACATGTAGTTGTTTAGTGCCTGAGGTTAAAATCTTGTAGTGTAAATAAGTCTTAAAGGTGCAAGCTATAAACAGATGGATAATTTTATAGCAAAGACAAATATTCTTTGACCTTAATACCTCAGTCTAATTCAGTAATTGGCTCTTCCTCGTTGTCCTCTGTTTGGCCTTAAATCTGATTCTCTAGATCTTGTCACTGGGTCTGGGGAAACCCAGGATATACCCTCTCCATTTTTCGTCAGATGCATCGTTCACCTAGCTTCATTAAAAGTGACTGCTGAATCTCTGTTCTCTGGATTGCACTAAGAACCCCTTTAGCAATTCTCCTTCTTCTGATTTTTTCAGTCTTAAGAAATGGTGGCTTCCTAGTCTCAAATCATTCCTACCTGGCCTGCCCTTCTGGTCGATAATTAACTCTATGCCTTCCTGTCCTTACTTGAACCAACTCTCTCTGATCTTCTGTCCTCAATACCTATGCAATTGGACTTCTTTATTATCCAACCAGTCTTCCATTCTCAGCTACTAACACCCAAAGCTTGCCCAAAATACCTGTAAATTTAAAAATCAGCATTACCTCTTCATTTGGTAGTAACTTGGGCCAGGAGAGTTCTCAGTGTTCTCATCCATAAAATGGAGATAATACTTGCTTATAACCCAGCAGGTACTTTTGTCTCATTACATCTCAGCTACCATTCTAGTTACTCCTGAGACTAAAGTCTCAGCTCTGACTGGAATCAAAGGTAGGGCACTTACTCTCTGTACTTCAGTGTTCTCATTTAAAAAGGGATTATGGTGCCTAGCTCTCTCCCTGAGTTAAGAGACTCAGTAGGAAACAATAAATAGAAATACCTTGCATGTTACAGATTTATGGAAATGTCACTGTTTTGAAACTTTCTTTGAAGGTAGTGCCTTAGATTTTATCACCAAATATCAGAAAATCAACAATAATTGTGTGGAATGTTAACTGGGGTGATAGAAGATAAAAGAAATAGGACATTTGACTTTTAATTTTGCCACAGCTGCCTTTGATAACTAGTGTTTGCAGGACACTTAAAGAATCTCTAACTTTTATTTCAAGTTAAATTCTCCACAGCTACACTCTGGAACAATGAATACTTAACACCCAATAAAATGTCTCTGAAGTATTTAATAATATAAGGCCATTACAATTAAGGATTAATCTAAGAAATGGCCATGTAAAGCATGTTCTGTCTCATACATAAAGTTCCACTGAAAATGTTTATCCACTCTTCTGTTCCGTGTTTTTGAAGATCTACCTAAGAAATACCACCAGAAACTTGAGGCTAAATTCAGTGCCTCTTTCTTTATGTAAAATTACCGCTCCACCTTTGATACAATGAGGACTATGTACTATTCTCTTACTCTTTCTTAATTTCTACCTTGGCTCAATAAATGGCCTGATATTGGCCAGTCAACAAGGATTCAGGCTGATGAGGGATGAGCTACTCGTTGTCCCATTATAAAATGTCTACTTCTTTGCCTGGCACTTTGCTCTTGTTCTCTGCCTGCTCATGATTTCTGCTTATGATTTACCTGCCCCAGGTGCCACCTCATGACCTTGGTTCAGCTTCAATTCCCATTACTCACTGGACAAATTCTTGCAGTTCAAATTCTTGAGGGAGGAAATGTGATTGCCTAAACCAAGCATTTGCACATCTGTTTGGGCAAAGTCCCTCATGCCAGGCCCGTCATGTTTTTTGGCAAACTAGAGGCAAGCCACCTGGAACAGGGGGACATTTCCAGTTCAGGCAGAATAGAGTAGAATTGCTTATCCAGAATATGCTGTCCAGGCAACTTCCCTAATGGTTCTGACTGTTGTTAGTCAACAACAGGCTAGTTGTTAGTAGGAGCTTTAGTCCTTTGTCATTTCTTGTTCTTTGCATTTTCTTTGTCTTTTTGTGGTACATAGGAAGTTTATAAAGTTAACCTCTAACTTTTTGGCAATAAAGATCTTTTTAATGCATTTAATATGCTGACTTGGAAATCTTTTGGAGCAAATTCTAAATCTTTGTTGCTCTTTCTAAAACAAATGTGGCTCTTTCTAAGAAATAAAATCTAGTTAACGGAGGGGGTTTTTTAAGGATTCTAATTAATTGAGATTTTCTTTTAATTAAAAAAAGGCCACTCGTTTCAACATAACCCATGATGATGGAGCACCTGTATTTCTCAGTGTTAGTGATACACACCGCACAAGACACCGTCTGTGTCCTTCCAGTTTCCAAAGGCATCTTACAAACCCTGAACAATGGGTTGTTTGTGGATGTGTGCTGGAGTCAACCCATACCAACGTTCGAGAACTGACAAACTTTCAGATATTTTGTAAGATGTTTGTTAAACACAGCCATTATCAAAATTAAATCAACTCATAACTTATATTAAAAACAAAGATAACAAATATTCAAACCCCACTATTTCCATATTAGTTTACTACATCTTATCTCTGCTTTCAAGCTTACTGACATCCATGGTATCTGTGTGGATCAAATATTACATAATGGTGTGCTCCTGTGCCTCTCTCCCAATTCCATGGTCAGTAATATCATGTTGGCTGCTTGAAATCCCAGATGACAGGAGTGTTGACATCATGGAAATAGACACATGCCACCAGTCAGCCCCTCCTGCCACCACTCCTTCCTGGGGAGCCAGTTGTTAAACATTTCCTAACTCAGCACTGAGCATCTGTTTCATACATGGGAAACTTTTATATCTGCTCATATTTGCAACAATTTTTGGTGTCAGATAAAAAATACTTTTCTGAAAGTTTGGGAACCATTGCTTTAACCCTTCTTTACCTATTAATTAAATTTAATATTATTTAAACTTAATGTATACATTAATTTACATGTGATTGGTCCAATAAATGTTACCCCTTAAAGGTGTTCCCCAATAGCAAAAGCATTAAAACCTTTAAGTATCACCTTCCTCATTTAACAGTCCTACACTGTTGAAAAGCTGAGGATGCATTTTTTTAAAGCTCTCTGGAATATACACATAAACCCATACATTTGCACCTGTACAAAATGGCCAACTGAGAATGGTGGTACAATCATCTAACAATGGTGTTTGTTTCTTGAAAAAAATTATAACTTACATTTAAATGTGAGTTACTGTCTCAGCCATTACACACATTCTTGAATGCAAATGAAGAAGCATGCTAACTTTTTGCTCCACATTTTGATTCATGATGACCTCATTAACTGCCAAACAAATTAATCCTAATTATAACCTTTTGAAACATTACTGCATTAATAGGATGTGGAAAAAGATTACTGATTGACTCTCTCATTTACACATTTTGTCACTTAAGAGATTGCCAGAGTGGTTGAATGTTTCAAATTCTCTCATAAAACCACTGGACAGAGTTACAGCAAATAGAAATGTGTTTATATATAGGACCTAATCGCACTTGGAAAACATGTATATGAGCTGAAAGAGGAGGGAGCTCTGCAAGTCTGGCAAACAGGCAGGGCAGGCTTGCCGCAAGTCGATTTGTATGATGAACTAAGGAGCTTCCCAGGCAGATCTCATCCGAATGGAAGAAAGAACCAAGCACAGCTCTGGCAGGAACAGAGCCAGGGAGGGGTGATTATGAATACATCAGAGCATCTGTCACTTGGATTAGCTCTTGGCCTAGTCCCCCCTCTTCTATGTCTGAGTCCTGAGGCGATCTGGAGTAATATAAGGGAAAATGATAGAGCTGCTCAGAAAATTGATTCTAAGATTTTACGTATGCCCAGTATTGCTTTGGGAACCTTCCAATGTAGTAGGATGATAAGGAGAAGGAAAACCTAACCCCCATATCACAGTGGGATTCTGAACAGCTGTGGCATCTCATGGGTACTTGGGTGTTGGTGGCAGAGGAGCAGGAGATCTGCCAAAACAGCAGCTGGGCCCATCGGAGGCTGCAGTCCCCTTGTTGAGGCGATCGGGCTGGAAAGATGTATCAATATCTAGTAGAAGGTGTAAAGATAGATGCCAGACAAGGTCCGCACACCAAGCATAGGATGGTTCTAGTAATTTGGCACAGACAACCTTGCCACCAGTAGTTTTGCTATGTAAAATTGGCCACATGATAATTTTGCTGTAAAAAGATTGAAAAATGAAAGAAGTGCATTCAAAGAGATACCATAAAACATAACTTTTACCATGAGATGTCATGAAACATGAAAAATTAATAACATTTAAAATATACAAAATATTCTAATGTGATTACATTGTGAAAAATACAAAATGTAAGATATTTGAATTTTAAAAAGGTTCATCACAGTGCTGAACAAAGATCTGATTTGCGTTCATGGATGGCACAAAGTTTTCCAAGTCGTTCATTTGTTCACAGCATTATCCACTTGTTTGTACTTCTTGATAATCAAATTTACTGGAAGCATGAAATCTGAGAGTAGAAAAATCAGATCACATACTTCTATACTAGAAAATAACAATCAGTTTGCAAAGAGAAATGAAAACCATCAACAATAACTTAGTTCTTTTCTCTTTTACAGAAAAGTTGCCTTAAGACCAATTAGTTCAGTGGTGAAAATGCAACAAAACTGCCTTCGGTGTGGCTGTTTGAGGGAAACGCAGACACAGGGAGCCCCATCAAAGAGGAAAGCAAAGACGATAAGCGGTAACGACCTTGACTTATTTCTGGATTCTAGAAACCTAAGGATCCTGAGAAATTTGAGGGAAGGGGAAGAACTTGTTGTGGCCTTAAGTTTTACATTAGAAGATGGTAACAAGAGCACAAGAAAAGAATTGCATTTTTCCTGTCCTGTTGGGAGATTCCTGGTGCAGATACAATTAGCACAAATCCGAGAGCACGATCTCATCCCACTGCCAAGTTGCTGATCAATTGATGCCATAGAGATAAAGGTCAGTGGTCACGGGTTTTCTGATCATTGGGTTATTTTCCTAAAGAAAAAGAAAGTTATTTTGCTGAGTCCAGAAAGTTTTGGGAAGCATGTGAAATGTTTGCCAGTTGAGTTGTGGTGCCACAGAAATACCCAGAAGTCCCAGAGGGAAGATCTTTAATTGGAAAATGTGGGTGCCCCCTGAGATGCTTAAAACAGGAGCCACCCAAACTCCTTGAATGATGAACTCTATTAAGAGACTTGGAGGTGGTCTGTCTTCTCTCTGTGAATTGGTGAGACTGTTGAGAATACTAGACCATGGAAAATCTGGGCTCGCTCCCAGAGGATGTAATCAGGATGGAGAATTGAACCCCTCCTACCAACACCTGTCAGGGCAGGACATACAGTATCTGGGCAAATTGCAATAAAAGGCAGCCTCTTTGAGTGGCAAAATTCAAGGAGATACATCTTTCTTGTGTTGATGGCCCCTTACAGGAGTCTCAGCCCCACAACCTCTTGATGCATTTATGCATTGCACAATATGCGTAAATCCATGGGCAACTCCTACAACATGTGCTAGGAGAGTGGGAGTTTATTGAATATGCTCCATGTTAAGACACAGAGTAAACCTGGAAGGATGTGCTCTTGCAGGGTGAGCCAGAGGCTTTGTTAGAGCTAAAACATAAAGGAACTGGTGGCTGGAGCAATAGCCTGGGGAATGAGCCTTCCATCTGGTCAGATAGTATATGCACAGTATTGTTTTGCATCCCAAACAGCTGCCAGTTGTAAAGAACACAAAAGGCCTGGAAAAAAACTGCATTTTAGAACCAGAAAGTATCTTACCCATGCCTGGAAAAAAAAAAAAAATCATTGCTAGCCTGGAAGAGATCCTGGAATTGATGGAGGTCATCCCCTCAGGAGAGACTGTGAAATCCACTGGTGTCCTGGCGGCCATAAGCTACTACAGGAACCTATGCAAGGATTAGTCTCACATGTAGGCTCTACTATAATAGTGACCTTGGCAGGTGAACCTAGAAAAGGAGGGAGATTTTGACAGTGATGACATAATACAGGGAATAGTGGAGAAGTTATCTCCACTACTGGGGATCAGCTATGTCTGGGCATATGGGGGAAATTGGAAAGCATTACCAATTTGTATTTGCATAACTCCAAAGACAAGAGATCTATTTAGGGAAACAGCTGGACCCCAATCGTGCCACTTGTTAGGGAAGATGAGTTCGGAAACAGAGTGATGATCCCCATTGCATTTTATCAGCTAGTCAGAACATACTCATATATGAGTCCAAAGACAGAGAGCAGGAGGGAGAGAAGCTGGTAGTGTCAGTAGGGCCTCTGGGGACTATCACTGAATTATAAGACAGTGGTCACACTTTGGAGCCCCTTTACAGGCTGTTTTACAAAAAAGGGTATGTTCCTATGCTTTGTAGAAATCCCTGGCAGTTTGAAGACCTCACAGGTTTGTGGAGGTGCAGGTCTTTGGTGCCTTTTGCTGCTGTCCCAAGGCAGCGAGAGGAGCCATATTGAACAGAGGTGACTCCAGGCCTGGGGACTCAGTGGACCAGCAGATGTGGGAGAACCCATAGCAGCAGCTTGGCGCTGAAGGAGGAGGAGAATCAGAAAGCCACACGATAAAATATGGACTTATTTTTGAGCCTATGTGACTCACCCCTTGCCACCTTCAGAGTTGACTGTGTGGGAAAATGAGGAGTTTGAAGATGCCTGGGCTATGGCATTCGGGAACCATGGCAAAAGCCCCAATACCCAGGTAGTTATAAAGTCTTACTTCTGAGGAAACAATGTGTTCTCTGACATTCGGGAGAATATTAAAAACTAAGATTATATCCATAAACAAAAATGGTTTTTAATATCCTAAAAGTGCTTACCTTTCTTGAGCTAAATCTATAAATAGCACAACATTTAAATAAAAGTGAACTGTTCCTGGCCCACCAGGCTCAGTGCTCACTCCTCACAGGACTTAGCCAACCCCTGAACATACCAAGCTTACTTTTTCCAACAGGACTTTGTGTTTGCTGATCCCTCTTTCTGGAATATTCTCACTCAAAGCTTTGCAAAGTTCTTCCTTGTCATTCAGATCCCAGCAAAGTACCACTTCCTCAGAGAGGCTTTCTCTGACTACAATTTTTTTAGCCCATATCTCCACCCCCATTCTCTCATCTTGTGGAGTTTTGTGTTTCTGATGACATTTACCATTAGCTGAAATTATCTTGTTTGATTTTTTTTCTCTTAGTTACTCATCCTTTGCATGTCTACCTCCGACAAAATGTAAGTAATCAAAAAAAAAAAAAAAAAAACCCAGCATTTTCCTATCTTCTTCCTAGCTGTGTTCCTTAGCATATTACCCCTGACTCATCTTAAGTGTCCCTTAAGAATTTATTGAACCAATTAATTTTAAGCATTCATTGTCAACTTCTCCGCAGTTGGGGGAGTTACTCACAATTGGTCAACATTAAAAACAAACAAACAAACAAACAAGCCACTGTCTCTAGTACCTTTATCATCTTCTTCAGGTAAATGAGAACCAGGAGAATTTCTGCCTCACACTTAGCATGCAGTCTTGATTTGTTTATCTGTGTTGACAGATCATTTTCCAATTCATGTTTCTAACATTTTTGTTCACTGACAATTTGCACATATTGATACTTTTACATTCATCTTACCAGACCATCAGCTGTCTCTGTGTTCTGAATTTGCCTCTTCTAACCCAGCACTGTTAAGATATCACATCACTAATGAGAATTCGTGATGTGTCCACAGTGTAGGTAACCTTTCACTCCATTAGCAACACTAGACCATCTGTATGCTTTATAGAACTCTGAGCCTCAAAACTCCCTGCTTTAAAAATATTTGTAACTGGAGTCTCATTTCAGACAGAATTCAAGTCCCTGTCTTGTAATTTAGTGACTTTGCATACCCACTGGGATTATGTGTGATGTTTTCCAAGTCCTTTTAGGTGACTGCTTTGACACCAACTGAGCTTCTAAAACACACTGCTGAATCACCTTCATTGGAAAGTTTTAAGAATAGAACAGGTAACTGCTCATGTTAGATGAGATGTCACAGCAGTTAAAATCTGGGGACAGAAACCAGTTCACCCCTTGAGATTTGTTCTAGCAAGGTGATTTTTCTACCTCTGATAATAATTATAGTTCCAAAACTGTCAAGTTTTCCTCTTAACAAAAATTATCTTTGTGGTGGGAAGCTATATTAATCATTATTGGATTTTTTTCTATATATAATTTTCCATTAGGGTTACTGCAGAATGATGATTTAATTTTGAAAGGATGTTTAAGACCAAAAGATACAGTACCTTTGGACAATCTTCCTGATGTGTTTGGCACTTTTAAATTTTTTGCTGTTTTCCCTTTTTTGTGTAAATCCTCCCCTAGTAACTAGCATGGGGGATTTCTGAAATTCGTTTACTGCCATTTTTCTGTATTGTCCAACAGATTGTTTCTAGTACCTTCTGATGTGTGGCAGCTGTGTTTTAACAATTCCAAGTGTACCATATGAAAGTAATCAAAGACATTAACACACTAGTGTCTGCAGTTCTGGAGGTATTTCCTGAACAAGGTACTGCTGGGCCATGCAAAGTTGGAAGTGAATTACTTTTCTCTCTCTCTCTCTCTCTCTCTCTTTTTACCATACTGAAATTATCTTTAAATATGTAGAATCATCACATGTTTGTGTTTGTGGATCCCTGTATTCATGGACATAGCTGACACATGGCTTCCCTGACTGCATAGCATAAGCATTCTAAAATCTGCATTAAGATGCCATTTTTACAGAGCATATAATATATTACACATTAATCTGTGCAAAGTGATCTCTTAGATTCCCAAAGGAGGAAATAGTTAAAGTTTAGTGTTTTCTCTGATAAAGTGTACCCTGGGTAGGGTAGTAATGGCTAACTACATAACATCCTAATATAAGCAGTTATTGGGAAATGTTTCACATAGAGTATTTTATTATAGTGAGATTGCACTGTACTTAAAGTAAATATCCCTGGATCCCCTCCAAAGCTAAAAGAATGTAGTTAGGTTGCAGAATCTGCTCATTCAGCAATTGTGTCTCACAATAAATTAGGAAATTGGGGGGGAGTTGCTTTGTTTATCACAAAAGGTGGAGAGAGGCACAATAATCTGAAGAAAGTATACTTTCAAAGGACTGTTGTCAGTAGAGCAATGTGTTCTGAAATCTTGAAGGGAGATACAGTAAAACGCACGTTTTATTACCTCGCTGATTGCCAAATCACATATGTTATATAAGCAAGGTATCCAAGGATGAAGCCTAAAAATGAAGTTCCAGATGTGGCAGATGCTGTAATAAGTCATATTTTAAGATATAAGTTTAGCTTATCACATATGCAGTTTCACAACACTTTTGCAGTGTTTATCAAAAAAAAGTAAATTCTTTCAATATGACTATATATTCCAGAATTTCAGCGGACATAAATGTTATAGATACAGATGTAGATTTAGAGAGAACACCTAACATTCCATTTCAACATGTCAGCTTCGCTTTGCTTGCCAGATAAAGTATTCTTCAGAAATAGGCTTTATGTAAGGGAGTCTAGGACCCTGGTAGCTGTCAAGAGCCTGCATTTATTTGAGATTCCATTTCTCCCCCATGACCACTGCTGACAGAGCCTCAGCATAGCTGACCCATGCAGAACTCTCACTCTTAATTTAAAAAGTGACACCAAAAGCTTTTAAGGATTCCCAAATGCTGTGATAAGGTACAGGGCAAATATCAGTGCTGGGGCCCATCTTTGGGGAATAGCTAAAATTTGGAGTAATACTTTTGCACCACTTCATTCATTCATTGCCTTCCTTTGGCCTGCCGCAGGACCTCACTAGGCGCCAGGCCACATCTAGCTTTAACTCCTTGCTGAGACTCTTTGGAATATCAAACACCAAGCTAGTGTTTGCCAGTTTTCTAGTGAGGAAAAAAAAAATTGTTAAACTTTCAACTCTATAATTTCAGGCACTCTTCTGGATCCAACTGTCTTTTTTTTTTTTTTTTTCTTGTTACCGAAACAGTGGCTTACTTAATGTCTTGTGTCTTTACCCAGATAAATATAGAGAAACCAGGAAAGAAATTGTCTCTCTCCACACCTTGAAAACTTTACATAGTCTTAGTCTTCAATGGAATCTGCATAGTTAAGCACTTATCCCCAACAAGTAGCAATACTGAAGGTTTCTTTTTAATCTGACGTACTCCCTGTCCTTATAGTTGTGTATGAATATAGTCTACCAATCAGATCAAGACAAATTGATTGATAGACAAATAGATGTTGCTCTGAAAAGGAAGAGTTTGGGATTGTCCTACAACACAGAATTCTTGCTGTCTACCTCTCTTTGTTTCTGAGCCTTAACTTTGCCTATTTTTCTGAAGCGAAGAAAATTAGAAACACTTCCTGAAATGTTGCCATTTGGATCAGCTATTTTAATTTACTTCACATACTCTTTTGAGGATACTTAACATGTGCAAGGTACTGTGCAATGTAGGAGAGGTACACAAAATGAAGAAAGCACCCAGTCTTCAAGAGCTGGCTACCCAGCAGGAGAACTGGCCATGTAAAGGAAAGGACTTTGGGCTGGCAGAAAAGCTGATCAAAGGACCTGGGGTAGGAAACTGTACAGTGTACTCAGAAACCAAGATGTTGATTGATTTGGCTTAAAATTAATTGGCAAGGAGAAATAAAGTGGGGGAAGGATAGAGGAATTCAAAATGGGAATGAGGCTAAAGGGAAAAGCTGGATCCAGGTTTTACGACTTTGAATGCCAATCATTCAATGTTTGGACATTACGTCCTAAACAAGAGAGGGCCACTAGAGGCTTTATAGGGACAGTAACATTTTGTGATCAACTATCTCTTTTCCTGTTAATTGTGGAAACAGCCTTCTGTTTGAAAACTCTCAGCAGTCGTTCAGGAGACTTTTAACAGCATCACCAGCATCACCCAAATTTTGTAAGAACCCAGCTGTTTTAAAATTAACAAAATCACGACAGGGAATACAGAAGTTACTTTGGAAACCTGTATTTTCCACTTTAAAAAGCTATGTATATATTCATGGTTAGTTTAACACAATCACAGAGTAGAAAAGATTTGTCTTTCTGTGGCCCCATCCCACCACCAACCCCCTCCAGCCCCTGCATTCCCATATGTTTCTCTTCTATCCCAATTTAACATTTAACTGATGTGTTAATGGAGGTAAGGGATAGGGTATTATGTGAAATTAATGTTCAGATAACTAGAAGATTCCCTTTGGGTGTGATTCATGAGGGGTATATTGAAATTTAAATTCCCTTGCTTTTTCTTCCCCCCATACTCAGTGCAAACTCTACATGATCATTTACCCATGAAATTCCTAGGGACCAGAATTCTTTTAGTGCCATAGTTGGAGTTAAAATCATGAATAGCCAAGGGAGATTAAAAACCTTGAACTAGATTTATACTAGGATGTAAATGACCAATAGTGTAGAACAGTGTATCCGTCAGGTTCCCAGCAGGAAATAGGTGGCAGGCCCAAATTAGGATCATTCCAGAAGAATTTAATAAAGAAACTATTTACAGAAAGGGAAGCCACAAGATTTAGTGCTGCACCCTGGACTAATAAAACCACAGCTGTTACCAACCCTAGACCCAAGAGAGGAGGTGAGGGAGCAGTTTCTATAACCCAGAACGAGAGAGTCACGTAAAGAGAGCAATCATGGAAGGAACACGGACTTCTCAGCAGGTATACAGCTGGCCCAGGGCGTCCCTGCAGAGAGAACACCAGGAATAGATCCCCGGATCTTACTTGTATCCCTGCCTCCAGCCTTTCTTCAGGGCTCCCCATTGGCTGAACTCAACCAGAAATAGAGGGCGAGGGAATCCTTGACAAAGTTCTTGTCAGTCAGCTTTCCTGTGCCATGTCAGGTGGAAATGAGTGTAGAGTAGAGCTGGATCATAAATGGCAAACATAGCAGTAAGAGCGGAGGAAGGGGAAGCAGCGGCAGCAAGCTTGGGGTAGGGGTGAGAGGTGTTGAAGAAGGAAAAACTAAAACTTACTGTTCTGGACAATCAACCTTGTTCTTGAATGAACACACACACACACACACACACACACACACACACACCGAGATACCTCTTCAAAACTCAAAAAACACAACAGTGTGACTTCCTGGTTTCTTTTTTACATTTGAAGGGAAAATTTTCAGGCATCCCTCTTTCCAAAAGATGACTGCCTTTTTAAGGAGAAAAGGAGCTCACTGAGATACTGATTCTATGAGTAAGTAAGAACGGGCACAGTCCATTGTGAAATGCACAATCTTTTACCTCACCAGTTGGGAGTACACATGAAGACCAGTAAATAGAACAAAGCATTTCCCCCCTCTTCTCGAAAGACAGACTTTCAGGATATATAAAGTCAGCCTCTTATGGAAACCCGCAAGTTCCTAGAATTTCACCAAAATTCTGCTTCTCTTTTCCAACCCTTTCTACTTTCCCAAACCAAGGATCCACTTCTCTAAGTCAAAATTTTGGAAATATTCATTGCTGATTCTATCCTTGGAAGATTTTTTGAAATGTCTGCTCTATAGAGAAGAGTCTTAAAGCATCTACAAGAAGAAATTTCCTTCTAACAGAATAACTCCAGAGCATTATGCTACTCCTACCTGCGCACGTGCGCGCGCACACACACACACACACACACACACACACACACACGTGTGCGCACTACCTCCCTCCCTCTTCCCAAAAAGGAGTGAATGAGGCAAAAAAAAAAAAATCTGAAACTTGTTTTGTCACACTAACTTGAGGGAATTGCTCTTTCTGGTTGTAATGGGACATTAGGTTCCTTGATTGATTTGACTGGTTTCGTAAAATAGATTCACTTTTCTTTTATATAACTAGCTTATTTTTCATTTCTTAATTTTTATTTTGTTATCTCTAGCTACATAAAAGTATGCCAAAGCTGGTGATTTGAAACAGCAAAGTATTAACTTTCACAAATGTTTGGGTTGGTTGTCAGGGTGTTTCTTACTTGAGATTCTCACAGTCATGAGGAGATTCCACCGGGCTGGCCGGCCAGACAGCCCCCCCAGTCAGCTGGACGGTGATGCTGGCAGTTGGCTGAGAGGTGCCATGGTGGCTAGAACACCTGCCTGTGACCTCTGTGTGGCTTTTATTTCTTGCAGACTGGCAGTTAAGTTCCTAGAAGAAATGTCTGGGTGAACCTTCTAAGAGATGCAGGTACAGACTGCCAACCTCTTCTAATCTAGTGTCAACTTCGTACTTCCCCCTCAGACTTGTCCCTAAGATACCCCCAATTCACGGGGGGAGAAATTAGAGTCTACCATCCAGTGAATGTGAAGAACAGAGTGCCCCCACAAAAAGGAAAGGAATTGATTATGACCATGTTGGGAAAGCAATATAAAATTTTATCTCTTGTTTTTTCTTAGTGAAGTCATGATCATTCATTTGTGCTATCATTATTCAGCAGTCTGTTTAATATAGTGGAAAGAGCACTGAATTCAGAGTGAGAAAGTCAAGCCAACAATACGAACCAGGGTGGCAAAACCCAGCCAAAGCAGCAGCTGGGCACTGAGGTGCCTCTGCACCCATGGCTAGCTCTTGGCCTCGGACGTTTCCTTGCCTTCCAACCCTAACTCCAGATGATACAGGTTGAAAACTAATCTGTAGTTGTTTCATCTCCATTTTAGCATGGAGACTGGAGCTGAGTTGACACTCTCACCTCAAGAATTCAGCAGTGAGTGGAATAGAGACAGACTAAATGCCCCTCCTCTACCCAAAAAGTTGAAGGATATATGGATCTCTCCACTATCAATGGCAGATCAAAACCACTTACCTCTCCAAAGGGCGTCATCTGGACTATACAGACAAATTGTTCTCATCCCAACTCTATCATGTCCTACATCTGTGATCTTAGGCTACTCACTTTCTAATTTTCTCATCCGCATAATGTGGGGAGTATGCATTTCAGAGGTGCAGGAGCATCAAGAAAATAAGGTGTGTGCACCAGTGTTGTGAACAGCAAAACCCCAATTACATGCAAAGTATTTTCAAGAGAATTTGCTAAATCAGCGCAAACTTTCTCAATGGAGAGCTGGTTGTAAATACTTTCAGCCTGTAGGCCACTCTCTCACAACTACTCCATTCCACTGCAATAGTGAGTGTGAAACCATATTTAGACCAGATGAGTATGGCTGGATTTGGTCCTCAGTTTGAAATTTGCCAACGTCTGATCTAATTTATGATTTCATCTAGGAAAACAAGGAGGAGAAAAGTCAGGACAAGCATTTAAAATATATAAAGTATTTAAAAAGTGGCCTCCCTGGTGGCGCAGCGGTTAAGCACTGCGCTGTGGAGCTGTCGGCAGCAGCGACGCGAGTCCTACGCCTAGCTGGGGAGATTCCCACATGGCTCGGCAGACCTCTCCTGCCAGGCCTGCTGCTCCCCTCAGCAGTGTATTTCTGTCGATCTGCCTGCTCTGCTCCCCAGTCTATCTCTGGTGGACCCTCTCTGCCCCACGCCTCTGGCCTGTACCCCAACTTATATGCATAAATAAATAAATCTTTTTTAAAAAGTATTTATAAAGTATTTAAAATATATTTATATATATAAATATATATTATATAGACATATGTTTATTTATAATATATATTTAAATATGTATATGTACGAATACTATGGTTCAGACACTGGATGAGGAGAATTACAAATGTAAAGAAGTGGTAAATACTCTTGTATGCTTATAATTGATGCCAGCAAGAGAATAGTAAGAGAAAATTTCCTAACAAGTGCCTGGAGACACAAAGTGAGAATGTGACATCTGCAGGCAAAGAGGATCTAATCTATTTGAGAAGGGAGGGGTAATGTTACACTTATTCCAGGCAGGAATTGCCATGACAGTGGAAATCTACTTGATTCTCACTCAATATGACCTTACCTGTGAACTTCCAAATCCAAATCCACAGTAGGGTTATATAAATCATGAAAAGTTTCAAGTGACTGAGATATATTGATATTATAAACCACTTAATATATATAAACTACTGGGGCCACATACCTGATTCATTTGGAGCAAACCCTCAGTATCATACCGGGATCTTAGAGTGTAAAGGGAAAGAAAATAGTAAAAGAGTAAGTCCTAGAAACACCTACTTATCCTAGGGAAGGCTTCTAGAAAAAGGGGTGCAGAAGCATTTAACCAGATGTCCAGAAGGCAGGAGCCCCAGCTGGAGTTTCTGGCAGAAACGTTGAGCACATCATGATGTAAATAACAATGATTACAGCAGACTTATAAAACACAGCAAATACTTTCCACAAAAATGCTAAAGTTTTTAAAAGGTCATTAATTTACCCCATTCTCGTGATTATGAATTTTTTTTTAAAGAAGAAATGTAACTTCCTGGTAATTTTACATGGTTCTTACTGAAGACTTATCAAAATTGTACCTTTCTGGAATGAAACTCCTTAAGTGATAGTCGTTTTTGTAAAAAGACTTCTCATACATCATATTCTCTGCAGTCACTTTTCCAAATAGTCCATTGCAACTTTTTAAATAGGAGTGAGCAATTAAAACTGGGCACTTGAAGAAAGAATGTTCATAACAATAAAAGATTCCAGATAATCCTCCCACAGAAGAGTGACATGTAAATGTGAGTGTTCATGTCTCTGAATGAATGGTGCTGAGATGCCATGGTCAGCTATGTGCTGGCATATCTTGGCATATACTTGGCACATTGTATTTAATTCTTGGCTGTAAAAGTGGAGCTAATGATAGTTGAAGAAAACACTTCAGGATGTCTTTATTTTATCGGAAAGGCACTGTGATAGAGAAGAAAGACTCCTTACTAGGAAATGGGTGATCTGAATTTGAGTTGCAATTCTTCTGTTTCTTACTCTGTATCCCAAGTTCCATGTAGTTCTCTTAAGACCTTCAATTTTATCTTCTGCAACATGGTAATACCTATACTTCATACATTACCTGGTGGAAAGGAAAAAAGGTAGGTTGAAAAAGCAGAGATAGAAGATTTTTAAGCTCATGTTTGAGATGTTAACTAATTGTTAGCTATTTTAAATATATTTTCAGACTTCACGTAGGATTTGGGCATACATCTACTTAAAAGGTGTATATTATCAACATATCACTAGTACATATTAAGCGTAATATTTTCTCAGTCCGGAATTTCTTCTCCCAACACTACCAGGATCTACAAACTGATAATGAATGGAATGAAAGCAAATGTCAAGTTGTGCATTGTGTGATCGACAATATTGTCTCCTAAGAACCTTCTAACCTTACCCTTTCCTGTTAACAGAGCCAAAGTTTTATTCAGGTATTCATATGTAGATCCACATCCTTAACCCCCATTTGATGGAAAAATATTACATTTTCAAAGCCAATCACAGTCGTCTCATTCCCTTTGCCAGTAACTTCTTAAGAGCAACTCAGGATTGTTGAATACTGATGATTGAACTGTATGGGAGCATTTACTGTATGCCAGGCATGTTTACAAATGCTTTACATACTACATATTTGAATTTGAGGGGGAATGCTAATTTTAACAGTAACACTATGAGGTAGGTTTTATGACTACTAGGTTTTACAGCCAAGGAAATTAAGAGCTAGAGAGATGAAAATGGGTCTAGCATAAAAACCCGGGCAGTGTAGCTCGTTGTCCATGCTCATTGCCACTAGGCCACACCAAAGTCTCCCGAGGGCCTTTGAAAAATATCTACTCACTGATTAAAAAAAAAATGACCCAAAGAGGACATGGTGTATTTCCTTCCACCAGATGACTGATAATTGTGTGAGATGCCCAGAATGTCAGCCATCTTGTGACAATGACAATGAGGGGCACTAAGCTGATACACTGAGGATAGGAGAGTAAAAAGAATAATCCTGGGTCTTTGGTATGTAACAAAACACTGACTTTACAAACTTTAAAATGTGCCTACCTCAGCACTTGTTATTAGATAATATATTTTTATCATTGTTTAAACTATTTTGAACAGACTCATCTATTACTTGCAGCTAAAAGCATCCCAGCTGATCACAGACATGTTATTGGATATCGTATGTCCAGTAAATGATTGACTTCCTTCTAAAACAGCAATTTACTACCACTTTAAATGTGTCAGGGGTTTCAATGGGGATTACACCAGCGCAATTTAGATAAATTGACCTAAGATATCTTCCAATTCTAAATTGCTAATTTCAGTGAAATTCTGGTTTTCCCTGTGAACTACGATGAAAAGTGCTAAATATTTAGGATATAAAAAGAGAAAAGGGAAATCAGTGAAGTTGTGAGCAAATTCTATGCCTCGGGCAAGGAACTGAAATCAACAATAATTTAGGAATTCAGAGTAAGTCAAACTTAATTTAGGGAACTTGCTTCTTCAGGTCCATCCTTTAAAATATGACACAAAGAATTCCTAGCCTCTGCCTCAACTACCTGTAGGCCTTTTTATACTCTTTACTTCCAGCCTCTAGAATACAAGGCCTTCTTACCAGTTTCTCTCAAAATCACTACTACTGGGCTTCTACTCACCAGATCAATGGGTGGTCATTAATAACTTCTTAACTTGCAAATTCTATAGCTGTTTTCAGTTCCTGACTTATCCAGTCTCTTCGTGGCGTTGACCTCAACTTTCACCTCTTGTTCCACTTTCATCCTTGCTCTCTGAATAACCTCACCATTTCCCACTTTTGTACCAATTTTATTTCACGGACTCAGTGCTTTCTCCTAACCTCCAAGCTCTATTTGCAACTTTCTCCTAGATAGTTTCTACATACTGTAGGATTCATCTTGGCTCCTTGGTCTCACTCTCCTTCCATATCCCTTATATCTTTTGACAATTCAAACCCCAGAACTTACCTTTCATTACTCCCTGATCCATTTCCACTGCCAGTTTCCAGACTTTCACCTGTCATTTAGGCTTCCAAAGGGCCTGCTCTCAAATTACGTGCTGGCCACTAACATAATAAGTATCAAGCACAGATCTGATAATATGTTCCCTTTGAAAAATTTCTCCTTTGTTAATGTATTGCCTTCAGACTAATACTCACTTTTCTTAAGGTGTTGCTCCAACTGGCTCCATCCTACCTGAAGTCTCAGGCCCAGCTGTTCCCTCCCTGCACACCCTGATTTATCTATGTGACATTTCCTACTTTTCCATCTTTGCTATGCACACAGGCTATTAAGTAAATTGTTCTCATCTACCATTCCTTGGCCTGGCAAATTCATCAAATCTCAAGGTGCAACTCAGATCGTGCATTTTCCCTTTATCTTGCCCACTTCTAGGCAGGCATTTAGCTTGCCATCTGTTTCTATAAACATACCTTCATCAAAGCATGCATGGGAAAAGCAAGAGCTGTGTGGATAATACAACGTATCGCCATGCCCAGCTCCCTAGAAATGCCCACAGCCTGAGGACATAACCACGATTGAGTAAATGTGTCACTTCTAGATACAGTTTGATTTGGACAGAGAGTTGGCACTGAATCTGTATGTTGTTCATTCGGGGGTGAAAAATGACTATTCTACAAAGGAACAAACTCATTCTGCCTCAGACTACTTTGAAGGATAGAATCAATGGAGCATATATTTAAAGATTTTTATAAAAAACAATTGTAACCCAATAATTTTTTAATTAAACACACATTTTTTTATGTGCATATGAGGTTCAAAAATCAAGGACTAAAGTGAAAATGCCACCCATGTTTGCTTTGAGTTTTTCAAAACAGGAAACAAAACTACAACTCAAGACTTGAAAATTGAGTCACTAAGGGCTGATAGTAATCTAGAATTATTGTTTTATATCAAAATTAAATGCAAATATCAAGTTAATTTTGATAGAAAATAAATAAGAATCATGACTAATAACATTCATTTAGATATATAATCACATAAGGCAAAACAAAAGATAAAAGTAGTCACATTAAAATTATAATTAAATAATTTTTTGATGTTCTGGTCAATGCAATAAGGTAAGAAAAATAAATCAAGTGCAGAAGAGAACATGATTATCATTATCTTGACATAATATGATTATATTAAAAACTCAGTCATTTAAAAGTAATTAAATTTTGGTAAACTTACATGAAATAAATATGCATGTTCAGTGTGCAAATGTAAAAGATTTGTCCTGTGTATCCATAGCTATTGATTAGGAAATGTAATGGGGAAGTAAGCTGTTTAAAGCAATGCAATAAGCTTTGCAGTAAATTGAGAGAGATGTCCTAACTAAAGGTTATTTTTCCCCAAACTTAAGGTAACAGTAGGAATGCAAAATCATTAATAAGAGTAACCGAAAACTGCATATACGAGTTAATAAATAAACCCTTCCCAAAAAAGAAACTATTTCCAGAAAGCTGCAAACTTTTATGAAGGAGCATATTGACTACAATAAAAGGAAACATATTAGAGAAATGTCAGTGCCTCCTCAAATAATCCTTAAATATAATGACTCCAAATAATCTCAATATATTTTTGAGACTTTATGGCCTAACTTTCACATAAAATTAAAACAACAAACAAAATAATGTAAGAGATGAGAATCATGAGAGGGGTTTTGCATTAAGCTGTCAAAATGTGTTTCAAATCTATAATAATCAAAATAATGTGACATTGATGTCATTTTTTAGCCCTGAATTGCTTTTGTTTTTTTTTTTCTCTTACTTTCTCTTACATACCACGATCCTGTCCTAGTCAAAGACATCCTTTTCTGTAAAACTTTCTTGGACCACCTAATCTGGAGGTCACTTCCCATAATATGTCCTTTTTGATCACTGACCCCATATTCTTGGCTATATAACAAAATCTGTGTGTCCTTTCACACAGTTTAAGTTCCAATGTTTGGATCATCTTTTCTTAACCTGTTTATACCCACCAGACAAAAAGAGTTGTTTTCAATACCATCAATTGACGAGGACAATTAAGAGATTTACTAGTATAATGATGCCAAAACTTCAAAGTTAGAAGGAGGACCAATAGAAACAGCAACACTTGGGAACTTAGAAATGCAGTTTTGCAGGTCCCATACCAGATATAAGGAACTGCATTGTAACATGATACTAAAGTGATTTGTGTGTGCCTTTAATTTTGAGAACTGCCCTAAAGAATTCCATGGAATAAAAATATTTCATAATTCATATGAGACAATCAGACATAGTTAGATAGCATCTGTGCTACAAATGAATAGAATTATTCAAACCTTACATTTCATGATAGACAAAAATTTAATGACACCCAAAAATGCACTAAAGAAATGTGGGTTCAGGAGATGGAAAATCTAATAAGAAAGGTAGACTATGGGAGCATGTAAGTGGGGGTTATGTAGGTATCAGTTTATAATTTGGAAAGGATTTGATACCTTGTTATTCTCCTATGGAGCTTTATAATTTCTTTTTTCCAACTCTAATTTACTGAGATGTCACACTTTATCATCACCTGCTGAATTTACGTTTTAACCTAATCTCACCTCCAACTCACTGTCTTCTTAACAAAACCAATTTTCTCATATAAGTCCTCCCCATTTCTGTCAACCTAAGCTTCAGTTTCCAGGTTATACACTAAAATGTACATTCTCTAGAATCACAGAGTATGGCAATCTGGTTTACTTACCTTATCTCCAGGGAACAAAATTGTACCAAAAACACAGTAGGCATTCAACAACTGAACTGTCAACAAATGAATCTAAACAAAATAATTTGAGCAATCATTATTATTCCAGTTTCTTCCACCTGGAATAATGTCTGGGTTGATTTACAATCAATCACATCTCTTTGGAACAATGCTTATTTTACCCTAAAAATTCCTTTAAATTCCCTAGACCAACATAGTAAAATCTTGGATTCTCTTCTTCTTTCCTTTCTCTGATCTCTAATCTATCTCCAGGTAACTTTGTATAGTCTACTGTTGCCCAAAGTATTAAATCCAAACCCGTTACCCTAGCATTGGATTTTTCAGAATCCAAACCCAAGTTTCTTTTCTGGCCTTGTGTCATAACTTCCCAAAAGGAACCTTCCTTTTTAACCAAGATGACATGCTCATGCTTCTTTACCATATATTACATACTAGGATGTATTTCCCCAAAGTAAACTGTCTTTCCCTGTTATTTCTGCCTGCCAAAACCTATCTATTCCTTTACACTTATTTCCTCCCATTTTCTCAATGGAATCAATCTAATCTGAGTGGATTTCACTATTGATTCTTCCTGGGGATATCCAGTGATAGCTGAAGTCCCTAGACAGGTATTATATACTATGCCCTTAATTTACTACGTATGTTCTTCCGAACATATATCTTTCTGTAGATGTATTGTACCTATAGTAAATGAAGAAGTCAAGTTATAGAAGCTTGGGAGTAAAGTCTCTTTCTGTCAGGTAGTAATGGCAGATCAGCAATCTATTTTCCTTCTCTGGACCCCAGTGTTACTATAAAAGGGTACCTATCACACAGGAGTGAGATAATTAAAATAAATCATATGCTTTAAAAACCTCTTAGTAAGTGTCTGTAGCATAAAGAATACTCAACTACATCGATGCTATTTCCCCAGAGCCCCTTCCTTACAGTTGTCATGGATTTATGTTCTTACGAATGTCAGTACATGAAAATGTTTGTTTATGCATGGCAGATTGATGAAGGTCAATACAGACTTTCCACTGAAAAGTTTTAGGGGCAAATTTTCCTCTTTTTGGACAAAGTGTAGACATTCTTCTCTAAAAATAAAAAAAATTAAAAAAATTAAAAGAATGTGTGTATGTTTGGGAAGGGAGATGTGAAAGAGAGACAAACAGATAATGCGCATTAGAATCCTGTTTTAGGATTACTTACCCTTTCCTTTATAACATATAAAGGAGTCTGGTTTTGTGTTAACACTATATGGAGAAATGGAATGTGTTGTAAAGAAACCTCACCAGGTAGCGTTGAACAAGAAATTTTTTTTTTTTATACATACAAGCTGGGGTACAGGCCAGAGGCGTGGGGCGGCGAGAGGGTTCACCAGAGACAGAGTGGGGAGCAGAACAGGCAGATCAGAAATACACTGCTGAGGGGAGCAGCGGGCGAGGCAGGAGAGGTCTGCCACGCCATGTGGGATTCTCCCCGGCCGGGCGTCGAACTCGGGTCACCGCTGCCGACAGCTCCACAGCGCAGCGCTTAACCGCTGCACCACGGGGGAGGCCCTGAACAAGAAATTTATGCCCTCTAAGCCTGTCTCCCCATTTAACAATGAAATTAGACCAGTATGTTGCTATTATCTTTTGGAATGCTGTGAGTAAATAGTTACCTTGTTGTGGAATACCAAAATTACTCTATCTCCTTTCCCTTCCATCTACATAGCAGCCCTAAGAAATATTTCTCATGTAATCTGACTGTAGAATTGAGGCTACTAGAGGGGGAGAGGCAGGGTTGCGAGCAGGATGTAGAGGGGTGTCTAATGGGCTCTGATGAAGGGCTGTAGGTACCTGGCAGTGGGTGTGGTGTGATAACACACACCCGAAGAGGTATGATCCTACACCTCTGAATTACATAGCGTTTTGTAAACCAGTGTTTCCTCAATAAAAAAAGAAAGACATATCCATCTAAGTAACAAATCATTACAAGATCTATTGAGATTATAGAAGCACTATTCTTCTAGATAGGTTGTAAATCAATTATTATTAATACCAAAATGTTCATACTCACAGAGTATGATCTCTTGCATTGTTAACAGTAAGTGTAACTATGCTTAGTCTTACTTTGGAAAAAGGCAGATTATTATATATAGATGGAGAATTTACTCAAAATTGGCTGTTAGATTTTTAGCCAAAATAAACATAGTCCATGATTTCCTAATTTCCACTACTTAATTTTACTAAACAGTACACATGCCCTTTGAGTCAGAATTAAAATTATATTTTAATGTAATTGTCGTTAAACAGGGAGAAGTTCATGTAGGGCGTTATCACATTTTACTCGGTAATACAAAAAATGTTTGTTACTTGGTCTCATTCATGCCCTGACATGACAGGTGATGTTGTGTTTCACACACACACACTCACACACACACACACACACAAACGCGCGCGCGTGCGTGTATTTCCAGCAAATCAGCATCATACTCTAGGTGACAAAACATGTGAGAACACATCCACACGTGCATTTAGCGTAGATTTGTGGGGGAGGGGAGTAATAAATTTATATTCATTTCCTATCAACCTTATTTCAGCTTTCTCTTCTAGAGCCTGTGGAAGGCCAGCGTAAAGTCATCCTTTGTTTGCAACTGTGCCTGTGGCTGTGGCTCTCCACTCAGCCACCCATGGGGTGGGAGCTGCAGACAGTCTCCAGGAGCAGCCTGAGTCCCCGGACTTCAGAAGGGAACTCCTGAATGGGGAGCATGGAATGTGCCAGACTCAGAGAAGTCTGCAACCCTAAGTCCAGTGGCACCATATTCAAGAGCTGGGTATCCCTTTGCCCCTGAAATTGTGACCACTGTCTTTTCAGCAGAGCCTGCTTTTTAGCCTCTCTATAGAAGAATTCAGGTATGACTCTCCTATGAGCTCATAGGAGATATGTTTTTGCTTATGTAGGACTTCCTGGGCCAGTTTCCCACATTTGAGATCCCCAGTGTCCCCCTTATAGTTGCACAAGATGGCAATGTCCATATAACACCGAAACTTGAAAGGGGAGGCACATGTACCACAGAACCACAGGTCCACGTAAAATGACCCTATGAGAGGCTGTGCAGCAACCCTGGGGTTGCTGTCCCCCAAAACTAAGACTCTGAGCAAGCTGCTTGTCACTCAATAGAGAGGATTCCAGGGACTGACTGTTCAGCAACAGGTGAGCCTCCTGGGGTAACAGCATTTCTCAGAACAGCATGTTGACTTGTGATTCCTGGTGGGACAAGGCATAGCACCACTGGGTTCTCAGTGACAACAGAGGCCCAGGCTGTCATCAGAAGTATCTCCTAGGTCTCTACAGAAGTATGAGGTTTCCTTTTTGTTGGTTGGTTGTTTGCTTGATAAAAGTTTATTTTTTTAGTTGATGTATCCTTGGTTTACAGTACTATATTTTTGTCAGCAGTATATGCTTCACACCTGGAGATATAGATGTGTGTGTGTATGTATGTATATATATATATATGTATGTATGTCATACCACACCTACCACAAATGTTCTAGTACCATTCACCACTATCAAATTGACCGCCTCATGAAAGATTTTAGATGCCTTGTAGTGGGTGTGATGTCACTCTAGACCTCTGATCATATATAGTGTTATAAACCATTGTTATCTCAACAACAACAAAAAAATTGATGCCCTCTACCCACTCTTCCAGCTCCCCTTCCCCTTCCCCTCTGGTAAACACCATTTCATTGTCAGAGTCTAAGGTTTGTTTGTATTGTATTTTGTTGGTTCATTTGCTTTTGGAGTTTCGTTTTATAGATCCACTGATCCATCTCAAAGTCAGGTCTGGGGCCACCCAAGTGGGTTCTGCAGTGTGACATTTGAGGACACCCTCCTCCTTCACCTGCAGGACACAGGGCTCTGGGTATTGTGTAGGTTCTCCTTTAAATTCATTCAGAATTTGGGGACCACACCATACAAACCCTCTGATCAGAGTGAAAAGCCTTCGATTTGTTTGTACTCACGTTATTTGTGCAATGCTCCCAGCAGTTCTGAGTGAAACCTGAAGCTCTTACTGATGTAGGAGACATACAAATCAATTTGATCATGCCCCCTTCGCCTCCACAGTAGGAGCTATTTGGTTACAGAGCCCAGAAGCAGCCCTAGACTCATAACACCTTGCCTAATAGGGTGTAAGTGTATCAGAACAAACCAGAACACTTTTTTTTTAATAGGCTAAAATTCTGCCTCTGTCTCATCCATTCCTGGATCAGAATGCAGGAAGTGGGGAGCAATCTTCCGTCAGGAACCCTCTTCAATGAAGGGTCAGATCATCAGTTTGCCTGAGAAAATGGTGACTTGGCAAATTCTGCCTCTCCTCCCCTGTGCTAGACACAGGGCGCGTGATGAAAGCAGATCAGGGTTGAATTCAGCTCTGTCACAGATGTTGGCCCATCACTGGTCAGCCCCTCTCTCCTTCATCACCCCCTTCCTTCTGCCAGAGTTGGCCTGTTGGATCAGTGGGGCACAGAGCTATGTGAAACCCTCTGCTGGCCTGGACACTGTCATCTGGCCAGAGAAACTACCAGGCTAGGAAATCAGCTGGGGCTGGTTGTACTCTGCCACGTCTGTTACAGCATATGGTCCGTTCACTTGAAATGACTGACAAAGCTTTGCAGTTTGTGATATGATGCCCCCACCCAAATACCACGCCTACTGTCATGTGCTAATGCAGAAAGGCCTGGGTGAGCTGTTTCAACTTGGTTACTATTCATAGCTTTTGTAAAAGGGACATTTTAAAATTGGATTTGAACTCCACAGTTCCCAGGATGGCAGAAATAGATGGAAGCACTCAGAGAAACCCAATCATTTTATCCAGGGAGAAATTAAGGCAGAATTAAGGTGAATGATCCCCACGAACTCACATAGCCAGTTAGTACTAAGCCAGTTAGTACCCTGGGCTCCTGGCTTCCAACACAGCCCTCTTCCAGTTCAGGCTGTCGCTGCAAGTTCAATTTCACTTCATCTTCAAAATGTGACCCTTCAGAACCTTTCTGGGAAATGGACTTCTCAGCTAAGAGTGGTTTAATGCACTCTTTGCGCAAGGAGAGCCATGTGCCTCTAAGTGGTTTTGATCAAGTTCACTAATATTTACACCGTAAGGTAATCTGCATAAATTTCGTAAATAATGTAAATTCCAACAAAGTGAGTTAACTATAAGCTACGTGGTTTTTTGAAAAATCCATGTTATGCAATCACCCTGGCAAAGTCAACAACGCAATGGAGTCCTGAAGGTAACCACTGATTGCAGTCATTGCTATTGACCATTTTAAGTGTGACTATTTTTAAAATACTGTATGGCTCATTAAGCTGTGCTCTGAAAATGAGAAATTTGCTTTAACTGCATTGTTTTGAATTGCTGAGAGAAGAATCTATCAACCACAAGGTGCCCTGCTGCTGAACTCAGCCAAAAAGCTGTTAATAACTCCAGCAGATGTTTCAGCTTTTTAGGCCAATAGACTCCCTCTCTCCCTGCCCTCCCCTTTCCAGAATCTGATGCCAATATGACTGAACTCCAGTTTTTGTGGTTGCTTCTGCCTCGGCCAGCCTTAGCCAGAGGTACCAGTGCTGTGAGGAATGATTCTTTAAACAACCAGTGGCAACAGAACCTCCACCCTTTAAGGTCAGAACGTTATTGCTTTTACCATCAGAAGTTTAGATCTTCAGGGGGGAAGTGAAGGTGAGGGTGGTGAATCAGTATTTCTGTTTTGTTGTCTATTTTCATTGCCACTTGTTTTGTTACCCTTTCTGTGGTTTCCCCCAACACTAAAAGTCCATTTCTCAGGCTAATCAGAGCGCTAAGGTCGAGGGCCACTAATACGCCGGAGTCCCCAGTGGACCAGAAGAGAGAATGTTGGGTTCACAGCTCAACATAAGGGGCCTTGGCGTGATGCAGTTTTGTGTAGTTGGTTGCCTGCTACTGTGAGGCTCAGATGCCTTGACCTTAGCGGTTCTGCAATATTCGAAGCGTGTTGTTATAAATAGAGCTGCATCCCTATGTGATGGATAGAATATGAGGGCATTCGGGGCCACCACGGTCCTAGGTGGGGATTTGTCAACATCTCTGGGCTGAGATAAACCTGACATCTTAACCTGAAATTAAATCTATGTTCCAAGGCTTTCTAAATGAGAAGAAATCAGAAAGCGGAGAGGGAGATCTCCTTCTTCCCCCCGACCCCGCCTCCTCTATACCCTTATTTTGGAGAGAGCGCTTTAAGGCACACCAGGGACAGCAGGGTGACCAAGAAAGCACAGGTGCACCACATTTATGGAGTATTGCATTGGCTAGGAACACATCTGAATGGCACGTCTACACATATCATCATGCAGAGAATTGCCATTTCAGAGGCAGAAAGAATTGAGAGGCAGAATTAAGTTCATAAATATTTTGTTTCTTTATTTTGATGCAACACAAAGGCAGAATATCCAAGACTCTGTGGACCTCTATTGTCAGCTGCAACACTTGCCAACCATAATAATTCAACCCCAACATCTCCGCTCTATGCCACATGAGCTATAAAAAGTAAGTACCTTTTCCCTGGTGCCGCCGCCACCATACTGTTCACATACTCACAGGATCGTGTCTTTCTCTTTTGCCAGAAGAGCTTGAGAATGTGTTGGAAGTTCTTTTTGTATTTTTAAGTGGGTAAAGTAAAAGATTCCACTGTGACTTGATTCACATCCTCCCCAGCACCCATGCAGGAATGCTATTGGAATTTGCATGTATGTCCTAAAGAGCAATTAGAGTCACCTGTCTCCCTGTATTCTTGCTTTCTTCTCAGACAGCATAAAACTTGGGAGTGCAATAGCATTTATACCTTCTCATTCTGAAACTTAAACAATGTAGATTAAAAATTATCCCATCACTGAGAAATACAACATTCCCACTAGCAAGTGGGATGGGCATTTCTGCCTAGGTTACTATGATTTCAAGAAGCCCATACCAGAGGACTCTCTAGTAAAATAAAACAAGCAGAGTTGGTGTAATAATAAATAAATGTTTTTTTAAATCAAAAAATGTCCTACTGAATCAGTGGAGAATATATTCTCATTATTAAAAAATTCCATAATAAATTGCCCTTTTGCATCTCCAAAGAAGTAAAAGCGCAAGATGGGAAAAAGAGAATTGAAAATCATGGTCATTGGTTAAGATGCCAACGATGCCAGTAGAAACTATTGGTAACAGGTTTTATAAAACTATGTGTACATCCAGGCCATTTATTCATTAGGTCTTGAACTTTACCTGGAATCTTCTAACCCAAGTGATGATTTCTCAGCTATTTTGTTCTTGATTATTTCCAGTTCAAGTAGAATGGACAATAAAGAAAAGATGCTTCTATGCTATTTCCATGATGGATGTTCACCACCAAAATAACTTCACCATCTGATGTATTTCACAGTTTTAAGTTAAAACAGACCTACTATAATATGCTTGTACATCTGGCTCAGGTGCTTCATTTGCCATATGTTTGTGAAATAATCCAAGGAGATGTTACAATCATACGTTCCCCTTGGGACCTGAATAAAATGTGCCCACAAAGAGTTACCTAATTATTCATTCCTGCCAACAGCAACCTAGCCTAATAATAAGGGGGTGCCTAAAATGAGACAATAGTGCTTTCAATCTTTAGAGATGTCAGTGCCACTTATTGTTTCAAAAACACGGTCTTTTGCATTTTTTTAAATAAGGAAAAGATCCTTGGCCTTTAAAGCAAATAAAATACTCTGCAGGTGATATATTTGATAGTCTTACAGGGGCAGATTCTAAGGTACTGATTTAGGCTACTGTTCCTTGAAGCTCACTGGATGAAAGCCCACATAACCACAATGTAAATTGGTGCCCCCCAAGTTGATAGCCCCTAAGAAATGGCACTCTGTTAATGCTACACATTTACGGAGAACTTTGTAATTGGCAAATTACTTTCATCTATGTTCCTACATTTAATTCTTCTAACAACCTTGCGGAGCAGATAAAAAAGACATACCTTATTTCGCCTTGCCACTTGTAGAGCTGATCCTACATAGCACTAATTAGCCAGAAGTGTGAGCATCTCTTTAAAGTTTTTTAGACTTGACCAATAAGCAGCAGTTACCGTAATGTATGATCTCACTTTGAGGCTTTGACAGTCTGTTTTTTCCCTTCTCTGCTACTTGCATCCTTTTATACCATGATTGATATTCATATTCTCTCTCTCTCTCTCTCTCTCTCTCTCTCTCTCTCTCTCTCTCTCTCTCTCTCTCTCACACACACACACACACACACACACACTTTTGATTCAAAATGAATAACTTGATTTTCTTTCAAGGGTTAAAAAAAGGAAGGGAAATTAGTTTAATAATTAAAATACAGGCCAACACAAAAATACAAATTTTCATGATGAAGGTCTAGGCCAAGTCAAAGATCAAATGGATAAAATTATGTTCTAAATCTAGCTTTATCCACCATTAAATCAATTTAAGTGAATGTGGCAAAAATGAAGATATTAGTCGGTGCACCTTTAGTGGTGTGTTCATTGTATATTGACTAAAGCAACAAATAATATGAATGGTATCTCTGTAAGGACTAGACTAAATGACTCTAAACAGTCAGTTTAAGTTAGAGGTTCTTTTTTTCCTGGAAGACAAATCTCAGAATCAACAATATATACATTGTGAGACACAGGGAGGAAAAAAGATTTGCCTCTGCTTACCCGGTTTATAAGAGGGTATCAGTGCCAGGTTTACCTGTCTCCAAGGTACTTATTCAAAATAACAAATCACCCCTTAGTTCTACATTTCTACTGAATCTCCATAGTTTTGATTGCTCAGTGCATGTGCGTGTGTGTATATATAAATAGAATCTGTTATATGAGGAAGTATTTACTATATTGTTTACTTGTTGGGTTGAGAGAAATTAAAGAGAAAATTCATAGAAAAATATGATAAAGTTTGAAAATCAGAACTCCACAAGGTCTTTCCTGACCCCATACTCTGAGACCAGGTGGAAAATAGTTTAAAGGAGACTGTGTACCCTTGATCTTGGCATATGATGCCTCTCAGATGAACATTCAAAAAATCTTGGGAGCTGAAGGCTATATTATCAGAAATACTAAAACCCGTCTCCTTGAAGGAGAATGTCTTAGAGTGTATACAGTGAGCTCACCTCCTCCTAACACCTACTTCAGCAATCCACTGGAATAGTTGCATTATATTGATCAAGGACATTAAGATAATCACAACCATGATCTGGAGTTCTTAAAAGTGTATACATATCCCAGTAGAGGTTTGGAAGACGCATTTTATTATAGCAGAAATTATGTCACAAAAGTTATCTGTGTAATCAAATCGGTACTCTTGATCTTCATCTTGGCAGGGCATGCTTTGAGATTCCTAAGGCAAAAATTTCCTACTCACTGGTGTGATATACTTTTTGAAATGTATATATCTCCTTCAGCCACTAAATGTTTATTGAGTGCCTACTGATATACCACATGTTGAGAGTGCAAGGTTCTTTCTCAAGGCACTTAAACAACTGGAAAATCACTTACAAAAGAACAAATACAATGATATTTATTAAATTGAATGATCCAACACACTGAGTGGCAGATTAGGACAACACATTTAAATCTGTCCTGGAAAACTCCGCAGAGGAAGAAGAAACATGAATAGATATTTTCCAAGCAGACAAAAGATTTTAAATTTATTCTGTGAGTCATGGGATCAGTCATCAGTTTTAAGCAAAGGAGAGACATAATCAAATTTTTGCTTTTGAACTCTGGGCCTGCTGTGCAAAGGGAATTGGAAAAGGGAATTCCTGAAGACTGGGCAAGTGGCAAGTATTATATTGCAGTAACTGAAGGAGTTGATGGGCCAGAGCAAATGGACTAGTGGCCCCATTGACTATGAGAGAGATATACAGAGTAATAAATAGTTTATGATATTTGGAATGTGAGAAAGGAGTCAAAGGTTCCCAAACTTTTGGCTTGGGAACCTGTACGAAGGGTCCAACTATGCACTAAAATAAAGACTAGAGGAAGAAGAGAGTGACTGGTATGGACACAGAGGCTGAAGGGAGATGTCCATTTCTAGTCTTACTGAGTCTGTATAGTCAGTAGGCTGTCCAGGTGAGGCTATTTAGAAATAAATTGAAGAACTATGGACTGCCGCTTGGGATAGAAATTTAAATGTAAATTAGTATGGGCAAGATTCCCTCCCACCCCTCAAGAGTGATAAATGTGAGAAAAGAAGATACTGACATTTAAGAAGAGGGCAGAGAAATAAAAGCCAATCAAGGCACAAGAAAGGGAGCAGCTAGTGTTGAGATCAGGCAGGAAGAGAGACATATCATGGAAAGTAAAATCAAATCTCCAAGAACAGGAGAATAATCAGCAGGACAAGACACATAAAATGAGAACTAAAAATATTCTGTTGGATAAAGACATGAAGCAGGACAGGCTCTGTGCAGTGACATGGGTTGAGTCAAATTAGAAAGGGTTAGAAAGTGGATGGCTGAGTTGGAGTCAGAGAGTAAATCTAGGTTGTAAAAGAATTTTGTAAAAGAATAGCTATCAAAGAAAGCAGCATAGGGCTGTTAAATAGACCATTAAGTAAACTTTGTTTTTGTTTGTCAAGGGGTCTAGCCAATGGAGCACTGAAGGTAAAATAGGACATTATTCATAAAGCAAAATTTCTAAGGAGGCTAGATGGCCTGACCTCCACAGCACCAGTACATGAAATTGCTTTGGAAGACAGACTTTTGCTAAAGATGAGGACAAAGACAGCATGGGTACAAATGCTAGTGGACTTGTGGGCACACGGGTGGGAATAGGCAAGAGTCACTCTTGGCACGTGCTAGCCCCTAACTCAGAAGCAAGGTCATCCCAAAGAGAGAAGATTGAAAGCTTTGATTGGTAAAGGTTTGGAATAGCAGCTAAGGGAAATGGGAGAAACACATATAATAGGACTGCCGAGTAACATTGAAGGCACAACTGAGATTAGTTTCACTACAGATTTATGGTCTCCATTCTATATGGTTGTGATTTTTCTTTTTCCTCCAGCAGAGCAGTGCTCAAGGAATGTTTACAACTACGGAGGCCCCATGGAGGATTGCTTGAAGGACATGAAGTCCATCCATCTCAGCAGATAGTTTAGATTATATCTCAAGATCAAGGTAAGCCATCCAAACTAAGTACTTGAACTGTATTATTCCAGCCCCTTTTACTTTTACTTACTTTTTACTAAATTGCATTTTGGCATTGGGCCTCAGCTTAAGGGGAAGGACCCAATGAGAAACAGCTCCAGCTCTGACAGCATTGTTAGAATTGTGGGGAGTGTTGAGAAAGGCATTGGCCTCTGAGCCATTCATGTTCCACTCATGACAGCACAAAGAACTCTTTCCCTTAAATCCAAATGTCAGCAAACAATTGATTTTTCATGAATAGCTGCATGTTTACCTGGCATAAAGCTAGGGAAGGTCCAGAGCATGGTCTTGAAGCCAGAACGCTTAGGTTCAAATCCAGCATCTATCACCTATTGGCTCTTCACTTGAACCTCTTTACTTCTTTGTGTTTCAATTTCCTCATCTATAAAGCAACAAAAATAATCAAACCTACTTAGTAAGGCTGCACTGAGGATTAAATGAGACATCCAATGTAAAGGAGCTTACATCGTGGCTGGCAAATCTAAGTCCTCAATGAAATTAGCCATTGTTATTGCTGTTTTATTTTCTTAGAACTGCTCTCTTTCTTGTCTTTTGTGTTTTAACTCCATTCTCATTGTAGCATGTATTTGCATGTATTAATTTACCTCTGATTTCTAATGTTTTTTTTTGCCTTTTGTTCTATACTCTGCATTTATTTTTTATCTGATATCCATATAGTATCATTGTAGAATGAGGCAGAATGAAAGAAAGTAAACTAAAGAGGGTCTTATACCAAGCAGTAACTATAAAGACTATTCTACTTTTAGTCCTTTTGTGGAAAAAGTTTCAAAGATGGTAAAAAGAAAAGGGCTTGGAACTTTCTCAGCCTATATTTTTACCTAGAAATCTGAATTTCCTTTTAGTCCATTTCACCTGATGTTTACTTTTCTTACAGTCATTCTTGATCATTCCCTATAGTGACTTAGCCTAATTCATTATTTGCTTATTGTAAATAAATACTATGTTACTTTACTTGCAGAGAGGCATTGTTGCAGTTTGAGAAACAATGCAGTTTTGTGGTGGGATGAGAGCTAGATTGGGCTCAAAGGCTCTGGGTTTGGCTGCCAGCTCTTACGCTTACCACCTCTTCACCGCTGGAACTCTCTGGCCGCAGTTCTTTTATCTGCTAAGCAGAGTTAACAATATTGACATCACAGTGCAGTTGTGAATAATGGAAAAGTGGAAAAATTAGTTGACTTTGCATCTAGTGTAAGTGGTGGCATGTATGTTGCCATTCAAACTTGTACTTGGAAATATTGAAACTATTCAGTCTTCCTAAGTATGTTTAAAGGCAACTTTAGCATACTGTGTAACTTAATTATTTGAAATACATATACTAGTCATTTTGGAGTAGTTGGTCAAATAGCAAAACAAAAGACTTTTTTTTTAAGATTTTTTTTATGCATACAAGCTGGGGTACAGACCAGAGGTGTGGGGCAGTGAGAGGGTTCACCAGAGACAGGGTGGGGAGCAGAATAGACAGATTGGTGGAAGTACACTGCTGAGGGGAGCAGCGGGGCTAGGCAGGAGAGGTCTGCTGCGCCATGTGGGAATCTCCCCGAGCCGGCATCGAACTCTCCTCGCTGCTGCCAACAGCTCCACAGCGCAGCGCTTAACCACTGCGCCACCAGGGAGGCCCACAAAAGACTTTTTATTCCTCTAAGAATATCTAAAAACTTTCATCGTGGTATCCAAATATCACCTTGGCCTGTAGTGTCATCAGAGAAACAAGAAAAATATTCCAGATTGTCTTCTTTGCTTTCAAATAACTATATAGCCTGTAAAGTCTGTGATAGACAAATCAGTCTGCTGTGGGATCTTGCTGTTTGTGTGTTTTTCTTATTGATATTGTTGCTGATTTGTTGCTCCATCGACCAGTAAATATATGCAGATGAAAGGCAACTTTCGAGGTGTTTAGCTCAAGGTATGTGGGTGTGGCACAGTATACCCCAGGTGTTGGTATCAAAAAAAAGGATAGTAAAAGGGTTTGGGCCAATTTTTTAAGGCAATAAGAGGACTTACTTCCCAGACCCCCTTCTCTCTTTTCAGGCCCAAAGTTGAAAAACAAAGGCCTGTGTTGGTGGGCCACTCCCACCACCAAACATCCCCGAGAAATCAGTATCAGGAAGCACAAAAAAAGCCCAACTACAATGGTTGGTCTTCAAAGGGGCTCATTTATTATATTGCTCAGTGCCCCCACAGAGTTGCTCCAAGCTCATAACTGCCACTGATTTCAAAGAGAGCTCTGAACTTGCATACGCTCCACAAGGCACAGCGCAGGATGAGAAATAGGCTGAGTGGCTTGAAGCCATGTTCAGACATTTTTTAATGTTCGTAAATGTCTTTGGCACCATCACTTTCACATAGAAACCTACTTACCTCCTGCCGCAAAGTGTGAAATAAAGCCATTTTCAAGCCTGGATAGGGGATGGTCTGGAAATTGGGCTAAATCTTAAAACTGCATGAAGATTGGAAATAGGATTCAGGAGCTGAAGCTCAGCTTTCACCAAACCATTTTGGACACCCTAC